>JAOWBL010002607.1:0-13417 GCA_028564865.1 Zenarchopterus dispar | reverse complement strand
TTTTGTGTTTTTAAAGAAATATTTTCTTTTTTAAAAAATGCAAATTTTCCTCATGTTATTTGACAATATCAACTACATCTCATGGCACAATCTAGAAATAGAACAACAGTTTTCTTCCCTATATGTCAACACATCCAATAATTTCCATGGTTTTTCCACATGACTATAATTTAATCCTGGTCTGATACCTCTGAGAAAAAGATCTGTTTGTTGTGTAGTGTTGTCTGATAAGGTCTTTTTCAAGCTTACCATCTTGAGGCACTGCAGTAAAATGCTGAAGGCGTGTGCATAGGGAAGGTAGGCAGAACGTATCGATGGCGCTGACGCTGGAGGAGCGGCAGCAGGAGCAGGACTGCCAGCGGGAGGAGACGTGGATCCTGTTGGCTTCTTATCACAAACACGCTTTTCTGCTTCACTGAAACAACAAATTATACAGCGTCACAGTTTCATTATAGCAGAGCTGAGTCAAGATGGGGAAAATAAACACGTTAGCATTCTCACCCTGTATCGCAGTAGCAGTACGGACTAAACCGAATGGCTCCATCCTTGTTGGGAACTCCTACACGATGGAGAGAGTCTGCGCGCATCATCAGGAAGAAGTCAAACACCTGAAAGAGAAGGTTCAAGAAAATGAGGGCTGCACAAAAATTATGGAAAAATGCAGCAGGAGATTAACAAGTACACAGTGAAAAGGGATCAGTCTCACCTGTAGTCTAATCATGGAAGCTATAGCTGAACAGTACTTGTTTTTGTAGTGAAGCTGCAGGTGACTGATGAGCATCTCATAAACACGACTGGCATGGCTGGCTGGCAGGCTGTAAAGTTTGCTCTGGCAGAGGAAATCAAAGAGAAGATTATCACGTTTAAAATTATACTGAATCCACAAAAATCTATCAACAGGTTATTACTCTCATTTGGCTCAATTAATACTCATCTCTCAGCAACCAACAAAATACAGGAGTCCAGCCAAGAGTTTTAAGTTTTTAAGATAAGTGGAAAAAATGCCAAACACATGAAAAAGAGACCATGTCATGTTTAATAATAAATAATCATTCTAACCTTTAAACAAAAAAACAAAACAAAAAAAGCTAAATCACACATGTTGTCTTGTGGATAATCATTAGACTGTGCAGCACATGGGGTATCTTCAAAAGATTGATCATTCTTTGAATTACAAATGTTTTCTTAGTGCAGATGGTTCTTCGACTGTCGGGCTTTTGGTATGAGACAGCAGCTTGAATTGTGTCACGCTGCCCACACAAATTTTACAGAATAAAGACAGCTCAAAGCTTCCTAAAGAACAAATGATTAAACAGGCATTTTTTCCTGCATACATAAATATTTTTGCACAAACTTCTCAAACCCCACCTCACCATGCAAAGACCCAGTTTATATGCCTAACCTGAACCAGAAACAACCTGCAACGTGTAAGAGGTTACTGGTAAGAGTCATAAATTATGCAACAACAGCTTGGCTTGATAAAACATTAACTGGGCCTGCAAGTTAAATAATATTTTGTGTTAAACACCTACAGCTGGACAGGGTTACTTGCATACCCAATCCTGCATTTCTGCCAACTATGTTATTAAAATTTAGAGGGACAGTGGTGAAAGAAATGTGGTCAGGACATTAGATCTTGCAGTGTAGGTGTAGTCTGAACATCCTCTAGAATAGCAAACAGCTGAAATGTCTGCACATTATTATAAAGGCATATATTCTAACACAGAGAAATCATAGATTTAATTTATTTTATAGTCTTTTGAGAATCTTTAACAAAAAAACTCCCAGTTTAACAAGTTAATTTTTTTAAAATCTTATGATACATGACATATCTGACATCGACGTGACGTGATCATAGCACCTCAACACACAGCCTAATGTTTCTCCATGTGTACCCCTTTGTACTTGCATGCTCTTTGCACACCTCACCTGCTCTCTTCCCTTCATAGGCTGCAGATTACTACCACTGGCATATGCTACTGATATTAAAGGCTCATTTGGAAATGTGTGCAAAAATTGCACTCTTGGCAGTACCTGTTCCTCCCGACTTCATATTTTCACTTTGTTTGACCATTTCCAAACTCTCCCATAGACTCACTCAGAGCAGCATTTGTAAGGGCGGAGTGGGCGGGCGTGGGGCGAAGCTAACACAGTATGAGATGTGAATGGGTCAGTCTGTTGTCAACAAAAATAAATGAATCAATGGGGCATACGGGCCCTCTATGTATGAACCCCAAAGGCTCCAAGGTGATTACCATTCCAGCCCTGGAGACATTACTTTTTGCACACCACTATATATTATGGTCACTTTGGGATACCCAACGTAGTATCTTTACATGTCCATACTTGCAGGATTTCCAGCAGGCCCAAGATAGCGGTCCTGACATCCTCCATAGGAGACTCTGCTGTGGGGTCTCTGTCAGAAACTTCTAGGGACCCCGAACACACCAAAGAACGACTAGCCACCTTGAAAAAAAAACAAACACTGAAGTGATCTCATCTTCACTGATTTTTAAAAAAAACTTTTATAGCTGCTTTTTATGCTTGCGTTTACCCTCTCAATAACATCCAGCAAACTGGTGAAGTGGTGCGTGTTGCAACCCTCAGCAAGGTCCACTAAAAGCTGCGTAGCTTGTTTCCTGACAGCCGAATCCCTATCTTCAGCTATCCCATTGAGCTGAGGGATCACGACTATTTCAATCAGCTCATCCTGGAAAAGACGAAGGAAGAACACCAACTCAGAAATCAGTTTAGAGATAAAAGCCTAGTTTCTATAAATAAAAACCTAAAAGTGTAGCCAAGAAAGAACTTTTCTAAATCCTGTCTCCTGTCTGGATAATGGACTGAAGTCAACAAAAAAAAGAAGAAATGTAATACAAGTCTGTACAAACCTCATAAAGCTGTCGGTTGGTACTGAGAACAAAGGACAGGATGTGAAGCACTTTAATCCTTATCACACTACGAGCCTCGTTTCTTTCCAAGTGACACAGAGAAAAAAAGAGAGAGGCAAAAAATTTGCAAAGTACAGCACAAAAGGGATCCCCGTTATACAAAAGAATAACAGCATATTCAGCCCAAGGATCAAATACATGATAATCTCCATGTGCCTAAGTCCTACCTAAAGAATTTCTCCATGAGACGGTAAAGGCTCTGGATCCAGCCATCCTTGGCAGGCTGTATAGACTGAGCCCTATATGATATAAGAGTCAGCACTGATGCGTCCTGAAACACAAAAAGATTAAAGTTTAAAAAAAAAAAATCTACACTGTGGGGGAAAAAAAAGTAGATAACTCAGAAGAAGATACTCAGAAGCACTAACGGGTCTCTTGTCAGCACACTTCTCTATTAGATTGAAGAACTTCTCTGTGGAGCCATGATAACCGTTTTGTTCATACAGCTCTTCTACTGTGGTCAGCAGCTCGTACACTATGGCCTTCAGCTCCGCACTGCCTATTGTCTGAAATATTGCAAGATACACACCACTTGGTCAAACGAGAACCTTGGATGAACTTTTCTTTTTCTGCATGCAGTGTGCTTATGCACATGCATTACGTATCCATGTACCTGAATCTGCTGCAGCAGTCGCTCCATGACTCCCAGTAGGATGTCCCATGTGACCACCTGCAGCTCTTTGCCATACTTCTTGATCAGTCTGGTGATGGAGAGGACGATTTCATAGGACACCACCTCATTGGCACATGACATGGCCTATATGATGGAAGTCAGACAGCAAGAATTGACGATTTACCAGACTTGATCTATCAAGAACTGTTTTTTATCATCTCCTTTATGATGTAATTTTTAAACCCTCAATCTAGATTAAGGCCATGCCAGACAGCAGACAAAGCAGCTTGTACAACACATACAAGTGCATCATAGCACAAAGTGGAAAAAGGGATACTTTGATCTGCTATAGGGAAGAAAGAAGTGATCATTTTTTGTTCTTGTCTACACTTTTATTGATTTTTGCCGCATCAACGGGTCAAGGCAGATGACCGCACTTCCTGAATCTGGCTTTATTAAATTGGACTACTTAGGAACAAGTTGAACTGTCCTGTTGAAGAGTCTTCAGATGATATTCGTCGTGATTTGGTGCCATATAAATAAAGCTGAATTAAATATTTTGAAGTCTATAAAACCTACTAAATGAAATGTATTAAATAGGTATGCCCAGCCTTATAGCTACAGAGTCTGTCTGTGCATATGCTACCTTGTAGAAAGATGGCAGAACAAGGGTTGGTGTGTTTTTGAGGGAAGGGAGTCTGTGTGCACCCCAAAGTGCCATTCCAACAAAGAATACCGCTCCTCTCAGCAATGGTGCATCCTCCATGTACACCCTGATAAAAAATTTGGTGGTTAGAGACACATATAAACAAAAAAAAAAAAAAAAGCCACACCTCACCACAGAAATACTTTACATTTAAAAAGAAACAATACCTCTCCTCCATTATGCGGCACATGGTGTAAATAGCACTGTGGCCGAGATGAGTCCCCAGAACCTTCCTCATCAGCTGGAGACAAATAAAGCAATGACAAAATGAAGCAGTCACAAATCACATTTCTTCAAACAAACAGGTGCACGTATATTGTATGTTTTTTTCTCACCTTCCAGCAGGATTCACAGAACTCTTTGACATTTACTGTGCGACACAGCGTAATAATAAAAAACGTAAGCGAATCTGAAGGCAGGCAGTTGTAACATACGACAGCATCTAAAACTTGTAGAGCCACCTGGACGCCAAAAAAAAAAAAAAAAAAACAACCACACATTACACAAACCACAACATGACACCAGATCATAATCTGAGGTTCATAAATTCATTGTTAGAATAGGTTTTAAACTTTTATTTGAAGTAGAGAGTCATGTAGAGCAATTAAAAAATAAGAGAGTCAATCATTTCTCTAACTAAGCATCACATTTTGGACTACATCTAAAAAGAAATACATAAACTCCAGAAAATGTTTTGCTTTTGTTACTAATACAATATGCAACAGAAGCATCTATAAACTCTTGTCCAATCTCAGCTTTATGGCATTCAGCATGTTTCAAATCCTACAGATGACATTTCAGTATGTCAATACCTTCAGAAAATGTAAGCATATAAAGTATCTCTCCAGGAATATTAAAAAATACAAAATACAAAATACAAAACAAAAAGTTGAAATAAGATGTCTGCCCTTTTGAGCATTTAGGTTAATTAAAGCGCAGTTTGCAATGGCAACACAGCTAAATACAAACGTGTTCTTCACTGTGAGCTGCAGCAGCAGGAGGCTATCACTCCTTTGTTACATTTACCTGCTCACCTTGAAACAGATAGTAATTACATCTAATGAAAATATGGAAAGTTCTAACTATAATTATTAGACATGGAAGTTGTAAATCACCAAAACACCAGCACCAACAACATTTACAAATTATATTTAAAAAACACTAACCTCAATATCTGTCGAAGATGTTGTTCTGTTGCACAGCAGACAGATGTTCCTTAAAAAAAAAAAGCACAACATGTTAATATTTCCTGAGGGTTAAAACCTGTCCAGAAAGAAGAAAGAAGTTAAGCAGATAGATACAGCAATTGTCCAATAATTAGTAGATTAAGACATTATTGTCACGTCAGCATCGTGTTCTGATTAACTTCCACCCTCATAAGATCACATTAAGAGTAAGCAGTAATCCAATTAAGGTATGTGGAGTCACACTATGTAAACATATATACCCCTAACTTTAGCATTACTTCCTACAGAAGTTTCCACAACATGTTATGACTCTGGTTTTCAATATATGGCTGAACATTAGCTGAGTCACTGCGAAACAGGAAGACATCCTTTTGGGTTGAGGAATGTAAAGAAGACTTTGAATGGGTGCAAACAAAGATGTGCAACAGGTGAAAGTGGGCATTTGAGATAAGGTCAACATTTAGAATTCTGGTTACAGGTTCACATCCAATACAGGTAGACTTTTTTTTTTTTTGGTCTACACCTTCACAGATCTTAACAACAAATATTATTAGACCAGAAAAGTCCATCCACTGACTGCTGCACTTCCAAACCAAGACCAGAAGGGAGGTAGGGGATGTGAAACTGAGTCAGAGAAAATGTTGTGTGTTTATATTCGACTTACTGAACCATGATGGAAATGTTTTGGTCCAGATAGCAGCTGTTGAACTTCACCAGATTTACAAGAACATGGAGAAAGTCAGAGGTAAGACCTATGTCCATCCACAAGAGAACAAACCGTGCTGAGAGAGAAAATAAAAATTAAAAATTAAAATAAGTTAAATTTGGACTACAGCAATAAGGCCTGTTTGCATTAAAAGAGCTATGTTACAGTAAAATAAAAAACATCAAACATATTTGCCTCAAAATGCTTCAATGAACACTGAACTCACACTAACAAACATAACTGCCCAAATAAATCATAAGATTGTAGATCAAATTCCAGATTTGTCAGTTAAACTAAAAACTTAAGTGTGAGATGTTTCAAAGAGTGACATATAAAATCTTGAAGTGGAAATAAACTTTATCTGTACTAAAAATACAGAAAGATGATTAGAAACGAACTGCAGATTACATAATCTGGCACAAAGTTTATCTATAAAAAGAAGACGATGATCACATGATGAAACTAATCAGTTGTGATGTGATAAGCCAGTAATAATGGAGGTTAGCTCATCTTGTGAAGTCTTGGTTTACAAAGAATTATACTGCCTTTCCTCTGGTTTCCTAAATGTTTTCTTATTTTAGCAGTCAAAAAGTCTAAAAACTGTTACTGCAGTTCAAAAACAGAGACTAATGCCCATTTCAATGTTTAACCTATGTCCTCCTCCAGGTATGTGATGTCCTTCCCATTCTCAGTTAGGGCCTTGAACACTTCCAGTCTGTCTGAAAGGTCCTCATTAGATGGTTGGTAGTCTCGGATCACCTTGAAAAAGTAGGCTCTGAGAGGGCCGAGCCGCTCACCCTGAAAGGCAACATTTTATTATTAAATAAGAAGCGTGTTTGTTTATTTTCCTAGGTGTGTGTGTGTGTTTATACCTGTCCCTGTATAATGGCCCTCAGAAGCTGGAGGACAGCATGTCTGGCCTCTGGTGGCTGCTCTGGAGTCAGCATGTCCTCCACAGCCGTCCATACAGCCTCCACTGCATGCTGAACAGCACAAAAGAACATATCTTAATAGCAAAGATTGTATATGTTGCTGCTGGACAAAAAACATAAACACAAAAATAAAATTTAAAAATTAAAAAAAAAAAAAAAAATCTTCACCTCCTCAAACTTTTTTGTTTTGGCAAGATCACAGATGTGGTTCATCATGCGAACACGGTTGCTCAGACCACAGTCGGGGTGGAGCTCCTGCAGCATTTGAAGAGCAAGAACCAGACCATAACACAGAATAACACGGCAAGTGAAAAAAATTTAAAAGTCTGGATTTCTGAGAGTGTAAATAACGATTCAGAAAGTGTCATCTGCACACCTTGATGATGTCAGTTGTAATGATAAACTCGGAGGGTTTAGCGTCACTCTGTTTGCTCGGTGGACGAGGTGGTCCCAGACCAAAGATCCCCTTCACCTTGTCCTTAAGGCTCTCCTTGCTTTGCTGTTTATTCATGGCCCCAGCCTGAAGGACGGCTACAGATTATGCAAGCTGGGACTGATGGTTACCTGGAACGTTAACATACATTTTAGGGTTCCTAAAACTTATTGTGTTACTCAAAAAGCTTTGAACAATAAAAGTGACTGTTTTTACAGCTCCTTATTCGTGTGTGTTTTGAAACTGATCCAACTATCTGAATGGTTATTTTCTCTGACAGTTTGAAGTTTGAGTTAGAGAATTCAATAAAGCTGTAAATATGCAAAAATGAAGGTAAATTTGGAGAAGCAGGAATTCTTTAATCAGGAGTGTCTTCATAATTGTATGTTTTGTTTTTTTAAATGAACCTCATACAGTAACACTACAAAGTGTATATTTTCATGAGTCCAACACAGGACCACAATATATAAGAATAGTTATCTGTATTGCTCTAGCAACAACGATGTCTTACATTACATATAGCTTTGTAAAAACAAAGATTGTTCACCTACATTTGAAAAAACAATGTATTTTAAATGTAGGTGAACGGACCCTTTAAGGTTAACCCAAACAGCAGTTTGGAGCTTCAGCCTGTAAATGTATAAAGCTAGTGGGCAGGTTTGAAGAATTTGCCGTCATGTGGACTTGACAGAGTCAGAGGGGAGGGGACAGCTGTCAGACAACGACTGTTCTGTTTCAGTCAAACAACAACATCAACAGCAGCAGCTACCACCACTCCGGTGCAAGGTGGGCTCCATGCAGAAGGAGTCACATGTATGAACATTAGGCTCCATGAGCATTTTATAGTAAGGAGAAATGCACAATGGCGCTCGTCGAAAGCTTAGCTACGTTTTACAATGCCTCTTGCAGGTTAGCATTTCTCTGACTATTGAATATCTGGCAGTCTGAACAACACCCCCATCCACTCCATGTCCTTTCTTTCTTCACCTTATTAGGGCAGAGTCACTTTCAGCTTCGTTTCGTCACAGCATCGTCCATTTGAAGTCAACACAGCCGTCTGCGTTTGAGCATTGATATACAACTCTCTTTGCTGCCGAAATCCTGACCCCAGTCCTCCACTCCCCAACCGGATGACATACTAATATTTCTACAGGGCACTTCCTATAAAAACACGTTTTTCCGCGGTGGCTCATGGGAGATAGAGTTCCAAGTGAGCTGAGCAAAAGTAAGATTAACCCAGTTTGTTAGTCGTTTCATTTCTTTAGTACCGTGTGAAATAAAAAGCAAAACATTTTCAGAAGAGGAAGCCAAAGTTCAGGTTCTCCAACGCCCAGTAAAGAGGTTAACTGACAAACAGCTTTTGACACCCGACTGAAACTAAAACGTTTGCAGTGATTAGAAAGGCTAGCTAGCCACATATATGTAGCTAACTGTACTCTCGTTGCTGAAGTTTGTTTCTTGTTGGTTAAAACCCGCCCTGTGACTGCCTGTGAAAGACCTACTCTAAAATCAGTTTTAAGGGTTTAAAGTGTTTTAAAGTTGTGTTGAAGAAAGGTCGCAGTAGAAAAATAATTATAATAGTGATAGAGTATTGTTTAATGTTGTACTTGTAATTTTCTTATTTGTAAAATGTGATGTATGAACTGTTGCAACTTTTTTATCTGTAGAAACTGTGTGTGTGTATATATATAAACATAGAGTGTGTATATATATGTCTATATAGACACACATACATACACAAACACATATTGTCTGTATTTATTGTGGGACATTATTGTCGCAGTTCTTTTCCACCTGGGTCGGTAGCAACAGAGGTGAAGCAGATGTAAGATGAGTTCTGTGCCAGTATGGTATGTCAGAGTTATGTAAAGGCTTTTTCAAATAAGTGACTTCTGAGATCATTAAGAAGCTATAGTGTACTGTACGTCCTGTTTTCTCTCCTAAAATATCTATATAAATCATTTATTTACCGACATTCTGCTCAGAAGTATTTGAGATCTTACAGTGTTTTAGAATTTTTGTTTATTTTAATTCCAGTGCATTTGAAAATAGCTGAGAAATAAACATCTTTAGTAAATTCTCTTCATTTTAATTACAGACACCATATATATATGAACACACACAGATAGATAGATAGATAGATAGATAGATAGATAGATAGATAGATAGATAGACATAAACCTATAACAGTTTGATTTTGTCAAAAAATCTGTTTTTATAATATGAAACAGTATTCTATTTACATGACCTAATAACACCTGCATATCAAAATAGACTTGTCTGTCTTTCTGCACCCCTCTTCGCCTCGGAGACTACGAACGTGAAACTAACTTTATGTCCGATTCTATGCTTTTTCTGGTCAGCCGCGGCGTGAGGGCCTGCCATGAAGCCCAGGGTTTCACAATGAGCTCTCCGTATTTCATGCAGAGGAGCAGATCTGTGATCACCCGGAGCGAAGCTCGAGCTGCAGACAGAGGTCCTGCAGCCTCTCTCAGGTCAAAACTTACCCGCAAACCGGGGGATGGAGACACGGTTCCCTCTGTGGAGGTGAAGGTGGAGGAAGCGACTGTCTCCGAGCGAGGACCCTTCTTGGTCCCCCCAACAACAACCGGTATGTTTAAACTGGGTTACTAGTTGACCACAGTCACTGGTGTTAGCATGTTGGAAAACAAAACGCACCCATTTACGAACTTGTTTACAAATTATTATTGCGCATGCGCAGAAACATAAACACGCTTTATACGTAAACGGGTCATTTCAGTTTGTATATTTAGCCTGCATTTACACGTTTTTATTATAAAGATCTCTCTGGCACCACATCTACTGACGCTGAGCTGAAAATAAAAGAGCCTTAATCTGCACAAGCCTACCAGATGCCATAGTTTTTTGTTTGTTTGTTTTTTGAGTATTTGGGTTATGTAGGCCCTTATGACACTTGCAAGATATTTTATTAACCTGGGTGAGGTCTCATTTTGGTTTAGAGATGTATAGACATACTACCTTAGGTTCATTTGGTTCATGCGGCATGTAAGCATCTTCTCGAGTTATCTGAACATTTACTACTGTAAATTTGTTTTTACACACATCAGCAGGCTGAAAAAATTATATTAGCAAGGCATAAGATGTGTTTATTGTAAAATAAGTTAAAATCAGAATTAATATACTATAAAATGTAATCAAATCTCATGTAAGTCACAATAATAGATACTATATGATACTATAACAGATACTATATGCTTAAACTGATAGCACACATATAATTTCAAATGCTTTTATTAAACATAGTCATTAAACATTCCCATTGTGGAGTAAAAGTAAATGTCTAAAAGATTTAACGAAAGCTAACTGAAGTCAGTAATTTGCACACCAAAAGTCCACTTATTGAAATGAGTTTATAGGAGAGGTTTAGATCAATTTTGACTGATTAATACACTTAAACATTGTTATGGTTTGCTGCTCATAAGAACCATGCCTCGCAAAAAGGAGATCTCAGAAGGCACACATTGAAAAGTAGCTAGTGTCCATCAGTATATGTTTAGGTACATTGTCTTTAGATTGAGGCAGTTTAGTTTTGCAGTTGCTCTTCCTAGAAGTGGGTTCCCAATCAAGATGAATCTGAAGGCAGAACACCAAATCCTCAGTGAGGTAAAGAAGAACCCACAAGTAACAGCTAAAGGTTCGAAGACATCACTGGAACTGGTGAACATATTTGTTCATGAGTCCAGGTCATTGAATACAAAGGGTCCGTGACTGAACAACACAGAAGAAGCTGTATAACGTATAATAACTTACTGCATTGCCATTTTTTTTTCCCCATTCAGGGAGCTGTCATGAAGTCATCCAGCAGGCCACAGTGCAGATAAAAACAGAGACTGAAGTTTTACAAAAATCTCCACGTGGACACAAGAGAAAGCATCTCAAAGTGGAATATGACAGGGATGATGGTGTTTCCTCGGTGAAGACAGAGCACTGGGAACCTCTGAGCTGGGAGAAACAGTTAGAATTCATCCGTGAGATGAGGAGCAGTCGTGATGCACCCGTAGATAAGATGGGAGCGGAGAAATGCTACGACACAGAAGCCCCTGGACATGTAGGTGTGGGACATAGTTTTATTTTTAAAGTCGATGTAATGTATAGTTTGAATTAATCTCCTGGTGCTTTTCGCAGGTGAGACGTTTCCAGGTGCTGGTGTCACTCATGCTGTCTAGTCAGACAAAGGACCAGGTGACAGGAGCAGCTATGCAAAAACTGCGAGCACATGGCTGCTCTGTGGAAAACATACTTGCCACTGATGATGAAACACTCGGCAAACTCATCTATCCTGTCGGCTTCTGGAGGGTAACAGACATTCTCCCTGTATCGTCATGTGCTTCATCTGGATAATTTAGTAAAGAGTTTTAAAAAAAAAAATTGAGGGAGCTAATCTGTCTTGATTTTTGTCTCTTGCCCTCCTGGTGTCTCCCACCCACTCCTCTCTAGAATAAGGTGAAATATCTGAAGCTGACATCAGCCATGCTGCAGAGGGATTTTGGAGGAGACATCCCAAACACTGTGGAGGGGCTGGTTCGTCTGCCGGGAGTCGGGCCAAAAATGGCTCACCTGGCGATGGCCATCGCTTGGGACCAAGTGTCTGGCATAGGTGGGAACTAGCATATGACACATGCACAGATGTGTATAAATCTAATTTAATAAAACAGAATAATTGCATAATTACAGGAGTGTTATTTAACACAGTTTGGCACAAAACTGCAGGCGGTAAATCAGCTTTGGTGATTAGTTTCCTTCTTAGATAAGTCGTGTTAGATGTGCAAAGACTTGTGGTGTCTTTTTAAGACACTGTAAGTGCAGCTCACTCTAAAAGCAAACCGAGGTGTTATTAACATATGCTATAACATTATATTGTATATTCGTATATTACCTTTAAAGTACATACACTATCAGAGTTTGAAATCCATTTGTTTTCAGTTTAATATCAGATAATTGGAATATATTCATAACCCAGTTTTCGGTCACATAAAACACAAAAAAAAAAAAAAAACATAAATTCTCAATTGTGTAACTGTAACCGAGAAAGGTTTAGATCCTTTGGTATCTTCTTAGACTGTACAAGAAGATGTAGTAATATATGTCATGAATATTCTCTTGAATGTAATACTTTTTTGACAACTTCATGGTGTCCACCATGAGCGTAGGATGTGTTGCAGGACCGCTGCATGTGACTGTATAAATAGCATTATTGAGAGGCGATTTGGTGAATGTGTTGATGTGTGTCAAAACTTTCTGCCCAGGTGTGGATACCCACGTGCATCGTATCTCTAACAGGCTGGGCTGGCTCAGGAAACCGACCAAAAGCCCGGAGGAAACACGCAAGCTCCTGGAGGAGTCGTTACCCAGGTAACAGAAGGTCTGAGTCTCACTGGGTGTCAGTGGATCTCACTGAAACACCTGAATATAGTGATTGAAATTAATATAATCAGGTGTGGCCAAATATTTATAATAGTGTGTATGTTAATGGGGTGTTCATGAAGAAAGCACCAGAGTTGATATGGTATGATCCTGACTTTAATTGAATATGATACATGCTTAGATGTTTTACTCTTGATAGTCACCAGAAATATGAAAATACAACTGTATTGTATGCACACACACACACAAAACAAACAAAAAAAAACATTAAAGTCACCTTAACCTGTTTGTGTTCCAGGGAGCTGTGGAGTGAGATTAACTGGCTGCTTGTAGGTTTTGGACAGCAGATTTGTCTGCCTGTCAATCCCCTCTGCTCTGTGTGTCTGAACCAGTACACCTGCCCGTCAGCCCACAAGAGCTCTCCAATAAAGAGGCCTAAAGCAGGATCACCACATGCTCAAAGTCCAACAACCCCCTGTAAAG
>JAOWBL010002606.1:0-13417 GCA_028564865.1 Zenarchopterus dispar | reverse complement strand
ACACATGGCACTGGATCAACTTATTGAATAAAGGTTGTAGGCAGTGAGAGGGATTAGGAGGACAGGAGAAAAAAAAAAAAAAACATACAGTCTTACCAGGATTTTAATAAACGATGGACAGGGATTACCTTGAATGTGAGTTAATCTGAATATGCAGCAGGTCATTCAGATGGAACGATTCATACTGGATCTACAACCAGTTTAAATAGGTCTGATTAAGCCTTTATGCTGTCTATTTGCTAACCAGATGGCTTGTTATCTAATTAGACCACAGAAAAAGCATGTACTATTTTAACTTAGTAAATGTGTTTTTTACTTACCATGAAAACACACATTGCACACAATAACATTTAATGCTCCAAAAAAGGGCTAAGAAGTGGTTTGTTGTTACTCAAAAAGGAAGCCATTTGTATAGCAAGATAAAGTTCATCTTCAAATTAAGAATGACAAAGTAGGGGAAGAGACTTGTATGGCTTCATGGGTTTCCCCACAGTCCAAAAACATGCATGTTAGATTAAATGGTGATTTGAAAGTGTATTTTGAGTGTTGACAGTTGTCTGGTTTGCATTTGTGTGTCCTAGCGATGGACTAGCCACTTGCCCAGGGAGTACCCTCCCTGTTCCACCATGTCAGCTGGGATAGGCCCAAGTCCCCTGTGACCCTAAAACAGATGGATGAAGCAGATGGATAAAACAGATGGATAGATGGACAATGTGCAATAAAAATCTGCTCAAGAATTAGGATGTCAAATGTTTTCAGATTTGTGCAGAAGCACGCAAAACGTGCTGTCAGTCCATCTTTAAGCTTTTTTTTTTTTTAATTGAATGAAGTTAATACAAAAATGTGGGAATTTCTCACATGATTTATTCTAGAGTAACTCTGAAATTATACATGCTAGATGTAGTCCTGAACTGAATCTCGGGCCCTAACTAAGAGACACATTAGCAGATGTAAAAGTGAGAGTTTGAGAGTGTTAACTGTGTGTTGACAGACTGATGACCTTTAGGAATTTGAGTCTTGTTATTGTGACATGATGCCAGCAGTGGTGACCACTGTGGAGGCATTAAGTCTTATAAAGCCTGCAAACTAATTCACACTCTTGTTTCCATAGTATCTGGGGCACTATACCATGATTGCTGGATTAAGTCTTTAACATACCGATCAAGCATTAGTGTATTTTTTTTTTTTTAACTAACATGAAGGTATTATAATGATTGACATGGAAAAATTTTAGAGAGAGAGAGAAAGGAAAAAAAGAAAACATGACAAAATGAGTTCAACCTCTTTTTGTCCCAGCAGGGAGGCAGGAGACAATGGAAATGACTGCCACCCCAAATCAGATAGATGATGGAGGAGATTAAATAAGATTACAGTAAACTGAGACCGGTAATGCCACTGTTGTTAAAATAATGATTGAGGGCATTACCACATGGGGAGCCTCCCTTATAAAACACATATTGCAGCTTCAAAACAAACATTGTGGGTTAAACCTAGGTGATGGAGAATACCAGAAGACAGGTCAAAAAGTCCAACTGTGCCTTTACTGTAGTTTAACAGAATTGGAAAGGCAATCAAGTTACACCACAGCCACTCGGTAAATTTGGACAGTGGATTCAGTAAACAAATGCGACGCTGTAGGCAGGTTTGTATATTTAGGAGTATTTGTTGAATTTTCATCACGTCTAGGGTTGTTACTATCTGGTGCACAAATCTAAACCACTTTTCACTTACCTGCTCTGCAGAACAGCAACCAAAGCAGAGCAGAGAAAAAGCAAGAAGCAAGAATCGTAACTTCTGGTTTAAATACAGCTGTCACCGTCTATGTGGCACATCAGCAGGGAGTTATGCAGAGATGAGAGAGTGTGAATCAAATTACAGTTCTGACTCAACACTCAAAGGAGATAAGTAGCTATAAAAAAGGCAGCAGCAAGAGAAAAAAAAAGATAAAGAAAGCAAGAAAGAGCAGAAAGCAAGAAAAAGCAGAACGCAAGAAAGAAAGACCTACTTTGAAGATCACACTCCTTGTGATCAGCTTAGGGAAGCTCCCCAAGGGCAAAAGACAAAACGAGGGTATTTATTTTTCTATGCAGGAAATACTGTTTTCTTTTGCTTAGTTCACCATCTATGATGGCTAGCTTGAAAAAAGAAAAAGAGTTATGAGGATACTCAATCCACTATTATTACTGCCCTCTTACTGCTAATGCCCAGAACATTAAGTATCAATTTGAAATTTTATTATCGTTAATGACACAGACAGCTCTGAGGGGACATTTATGTGCGAGGGTAATAAGACCAGAGTTGTCCTAATTTTTGCTTCAGTGGTTGGTTTGATGAACCACACAGTTTGACTGTGCCATCTACGGTGCTTACATTCATGCTGCTCATTTTTTGGGGCCGGTGGGGTATGAGACCCCCTGAAGCACACAGCTGTATCGTTTTCATACCTCTGGTACAGATGGAATTGCTTTGATGCCATCAAGTATCAAAGACCCTGCATCATTTGATACCTATTTTTTGATACCTTGCAGCGACACCACCATCGCTCTACAGTCAAGCACCACAGTCAGGGATCTCTAATCATCCAGTCCCGAGATGACAGAGCCGGGCCAGTTTGAAACAACCATCTGAAACCACTGCTAGTGAAGTCTGTAGGACGATATGAAGAAGACTTGTATTCTGTGTGGAAATTTATTGTCATTTATGATGTGCTGGAAGTTGTTCATCTGCAGTGCCATACATTTTCGTCTTACTTCATCATGATGGTTGATTTACAGGTTGGATACCAGTTGGTGCTCTGTGAAATTTTTAATTCCACACACTTATTACCAGCTGGCTGGTTCTGTGGATATCTGTTGTGTAAATATTGAGAACGTCAGCAGCAGCGAACCACTGCAAAGATGCTAAACTGAGTCATTTGTGTTTGTTTTGGTTGTGGAGGTGAGCCTGAACACAATAGCACAGATAAACACCCTCCATAATAAACTGTAACATTATCAGACCAATTGAACACATCTTAAGTGCACTTATTTGTTAAACTGTTTATGTGAGCTGCTGTTATGAGTCTGGAACCCTAAAAACTACAGTGAGGAAAGATGTTTCACACGTCATTAGACATAATTTCCCTAATTTCCTTTGTCCATTAGACTTTAGTGTTAATGCAAAAAAACACACAGCGGAAACACTATTAGCTCCTTGGGGAAGAGGAGTGGGGTGGGGGGTTCCCAGCGCTTGGTTGCTTTTGGTTGACATGTGCAAAAATGTCAATTTGAGACCATAGATTCCAGCTTGAATATGAATAGCAGGTGAATGTTAACCAATTAAACCTTGCTCTGATAGGCAGCCACTGGGCCAGAATAGATATTAAAATGTGCATCAGTGTTGACTTTGAGTGGACAACTCAAACAGAAAAACGCAGAAAGTAGCACATCAAACATGAGCAAAGCACAAAAAGGTTCATACAAACACACTTTTTTCCATTACTGAGATGTGGGAATATTTGAATAACTTTGACATTTTCCATGTGGAACTGTAAACACGGGTTTCTGGCATTTGGGTTCCAAATATATCTTCTTTATAATATAAAGTATGTTGGACATAGAGGGGTTCCAGTTTTATGACTGACAACTAGATCTGTAAAAATACGAGGAAAACAGTGAATTAATTATTCTATCTTTTACTCATAACCATGATTTTTGTCACCATCTTCCATTTATAGTATTTAGCTTTAGTTTAGAAATTAAAATCTAATCATGCAGGTTCTAATATTTACAACTCATTCAATTTGTGTAGTAAGTTTTGGTGTTTGAATGCCACCAAACAGCAGCATTAAGATTTATTGTTTTAAACTGAATTATCCAATCAACTTCATAAGCCATCTTCCTGCAGATTAGTTTATAAACTGTGCTCGCCTACACAAATTGAGAATTTTTCAGAAAGAGATTTGGCAATTGACTAGAAAACAGCCTGCTCCCATGTAAATGTGAAACTCCATTCTCCTAATTTTAAGATCTTCCAAGAATCAGATGTCCTGATACACACAACCTTAGAATTTGGGAATGGGAGTCTATTGTCTAATCCTAACCCTGTTACACTTTCGAGAGAACAGTCTGATCAATAGCGTTAACAACACATTACATTCTTTACAGTACTGAAATGTTTACTCGCATGAAATGCCTTCATTGTATCCAAGCAAGTTAAAAAAAACAAAACAGAAACAAAACAAAACAAAGCATCAATTGAGTTTCTCCTCCAAAGATGGCTCCTTTTCATCAACTGCCATCCTCTTTTGTACTGACTTTTTGCTGACTCTACTGGAGCCGAGGGCATGCATCATAAAGCAGCAACATGTCTGCGTGGCAGGCTTTTTGCCGAAGGGGTGGGTGTCCAGCTGTCTTTTGGACACCCCGTTCAAAAAAAAAAAAAAACCCTGCTGGATGCTACAACCATATATACACAATAGATTTTAATGCTACAACTACATCAGACGTTTAAAAAAAAAAAATGCATTGAGACAATGTTGTCAGGAGCAACAATATAGTGACATAAACACCTAGCCATGACCCCAAAGCTCCCAAAAAAGTGAAGTAATACTTAAGCAGCTGACTCTTGCAGACATCTGGTGTGGGCCAGCTGTGGGATCATGTAATTGTATTTTATGTGCACATGGTACGTTTAAAACCTTTGCCCATTAGTTTTACAGGCACTGTGTGTATATCATGTTTTTTGGAGATTTAAAAAATTGAATGACCAGTGTCACATACCGGGTACTTCTTAACAAGACATTTTTAACATCAAGAAGCAGAGTGATGCATGAACTGTGATTTAATGATGGAGTGTGATAATATAGCCAGTGAAGAGATTTTGCTCTAACTCAGATTTACTGTCTGTATGTTATCTGGTAACTTTCAAGCCAAAGAAAACACAAACAACTACTACTGACTTTCACTTAATAAGATAATTTAAGACAACGTGCCCTCTTAAATAGGCTTCATAGACTGCCCATGAGACATAAGTAATTTTGTTTTTCTCCAATTAAGTGTGTGCCATAGATAGCAGACATTTTTTTAAAAATGTATAATTAATGTGATATTTTTTTTTTCTTCAAGACTCCCAATGACTGCGATTGCATTTTTAAATGTCATTAACGTGTGCACTCAAATAAACCTCTAGTATCTAGATGTTTGGGGATGATGCGCTCAAGTTAAGCCAGGGTCAGTCGACGTGAGACTGTTGCAGTGGTCACTGGTATGAGATTATAATTAGCAGCTGTCCCTGCCAAAAAGCCTATAAACTAGAAACTCACTTAGGAAAATGTGACTCCGTTTTCTTGTCCATACACTTTGCATGTTACTAAAAGCTGTGCAAAATTGGGACACTGTGGCTGAATAACAACCAAAGCTAAACTACTACTAGAATGAGTTGCTGATGACAAGTGCCTTCACAAGAGGCAGACTGGTAGCGTACAGGATTTGACTCGTGACGTGGCTATATGGAATTGCTGGTAGTTTACACTTTAGGGAGACAGGAAGCTTCTGGGGGTTGGAAGGCGCATCAAACAGGATGTGAAAGCAGCTAAACCCTTGCTTAAACGCGAGCACAGACAGACACAAGGACACACTGGTTGAGAAAAAAAAATAAGACATTAAGTACAGTTAGACTGAGCTTAAAAAGATTTGGCGCGGTGTTAATACCACAAAACTTTTGATTTAAACTGATGCATCAAACCTCAGGAAGGCTTTTTAAATGTCAGAATAGAAACTTTATACTTTTTGCATTCTGATTCAAACTTCTTAGCCATTAAAGACTATTTTCAAGATCTCACAGGAGTGTGAGCTAGTTTTGACAAGATTATCCACATCTCATGTTTGAATAAACATGTACTTTAAATATCAGCTAAAACTCTACTGAGATTACTGATTGTATTATATTAACCCAGGCTGCATTGGGGTCTCTGGCTTGAAACACAAGAAAGCTGCTGGAAACCAAAGGACTCCTCAGAGAACAACATTTCTACAAGCTTTGTTTTTTGGTCTTTCCAATGCTGATTGGGACAATTAAGTGATCAAACAGCTGACCAGACAAGCCAAATTCTACATATTCCTCAGTGATGGACTGAATAAAAGCCCAATAGTGTTTTATTTTTTATTTTTATTTTTTTAAACAAAATACTTGTTAACACATTCAAAAGACACAAAGATCCATTTATGTAGCTTTGATGCAAGAAACTGCTATCAAACAAATATTTGTGTTTATATCTGGAAAAGAAAATTGCTAGTGGAATCGGATTTTTCCTCTCTTAAAAAAAAAAAAAAAAAAAAGTCTGGAGACAAGCTGGTTACACTTATTGTTTCTATTACAATCTTACAGGACAGGGTGGACAATAGAAAAGAACACTACCAGCTCAACAGGGTTTTTAAAAATATCCATATCAAAAGCTAAATAGCTCTTTGGTGATTCATATTAACCAGCACTACTGCTTTAGAGAGGCATGTTCCAGCCTTGGTAAAACACTGACTTCATTTTATTAGTAATAATTAAAAAAAAAACAAAAAACAAAACAATAACCTTCTCACTCACACACACACTCACTCACTACATAATACCCCATTAATGTTTAATAAAGGCTTCTGAGACTACAACATCCAGCAGATCATTATCCTACTAACTGTATATACTGCTTAAATAACAAACGCTTTTAATCAACTGACAGAAGTTTGCAAAGGGTGATCATAGATCACGCTACATGGGCAAGGTTAAAAAATTTCCCAGAACCAATTTAGTGTCAAGGGTTGTTAATCTTTATTTAAGGAGGAAATAAGAACAAGTGTACATTGCTCAGGGCAACAGCCAGATGTAACTGTGACCTATGCTTCCTTCACGCTTTACCTCTGGTGACCTGCTACCAAAACAAACAAACAAACAAACAAAAAATCTTTAAAAAATAAAATATGTAAGTAAGTAAGTCTGGGCCATATAGAACCCTATGTACGCAACACCTTTACCATTTCTGATTATGGGGTGATTTAGATTCAATTTATGACTTTTCAGAGGCACTTGTTAAGTGTGTGTATTTGTTTCTGCTGTGAATACTGATTAAACTTCTTCATGCTTAATATTTAAAAGAACATGTTAATGTTTATATGATAAGCTATTTATTACAACGTTGACGTTTCAGAATGACATACCAAACACTCCTAGTGACAAATTTAAAATGTACAAATGACGTATGGTCATATCTGTAAGATGAGACCAAGTCTCTTTCACTTGCTTAAAGCAATTTTGAATGTAACAGAGGAAACTTCCCCTATTTTGTCCATGCATGATGGAAAATCATGTTGTGAAACTGAGCTAGTCTGCAATATGCAAATATGCAACATGCTCACACTACACATTTGTAGTATAAAAGTATTTTACATATACGTTCACCATTCACTGCTGCCAAATTGCTCTCATTACTGTGGGTTAAATTTAAAACTAAAACAAGTCTGTTGTCAGATCAGATTGAGAGCTTAATCAGTTAACTTAAAATTGCCTGAAAAGATAAAACAGGAAGGTTGGTTCTTCAGCTCTGCCTGCTATTAGCTGATAAGGAGCAAATGCAATATGTAGAGAAAGCAAATAAATAAAAGGCAAATATTAATGTGTTCGCTACTATGTGGCTCAAAAAAATAAAAAATTTAAAAGCGATTTAGATTAGCAACAAATTGCTAAGCGACAATGGTCTGTTTTAATACTCAGTAGCTCAATATCTTAATAGTGACGTGACAAAAACCTGCAAATTAACTGGAAGACTGAGCTGGTTAGGCAGCTGTGAGCTGCAGTAACACTGCCCTCACCAGATAACGTAGCAGTTTTTGAATCTGACTGTTAGATATCGTTACGACACTAGTCAACATGAGCTTCCTTTCTTGTGAAAAATGTTTGTGACTGTGCTGTGATACAATAACAATTTCAGTAACAAATGGTTGAATGACAGTAGGTGTGTTTGTATTTTGGAAGAACTGGGTGAAACATTCCACTGGAAAAAAAAAAAATTAAATCACACACAGTGTCATAAGCATTTTGTATTAAAACATTCAGATCAAAATAAAATGTCTCCGTTTCAAGACAGTGCCGTGTTGAAGGCTGTTGCAAGCTTGAAATGGGAAGTATCTAAAAATCACTTGGACTGTGTCATAATCTAGACATTCCCAGAACATTGATGCAAAGTATCTGCTTTTTGTTTAATGTCAGCAATTCACATTTCTCATCTAGTGCCTAAATCCTGTTTTCTAGCAGAGCTATCTTTAAAGAAGTGTTCACTACCAAAATGGTAGTGAACACAAACTGCTGCTATTCACCGCTTCTTTGAACATATAGAACAATCTATATAAAAGAACTTTCTCTCATATACTTCAGATTCATGTCAGCCATCTTGCAGTCAACACGTTGAGCTGCAGCATGACTTCAAGCAAAGTAGATACGGTCGCAAACGTGCAAAAGCCGTGCAAAAGCAAGACATCATGCTTGCACTGCATTACCAGCAACTTCCTTTTACGGAGAACAGAGACACTGCTCCATAGAAAATTACCCAATATATTGCCTACCATTTTTTCAGGAAAAGACAAAAATTTAAAGCTGAAGTGGTTTTGTACACTAAAAAGAGAAAGAATACAGATAGGGGTTATGCAAATATATTGGAAAGACATGATTCAAATACTGGCCCACATAATATGAAAGTAAATTCCTATAAATAATATTTTATTTCCCTTCAACATATCACAGAGTGTCAGTGTCAGCAATGAAAAGGATTAATTCAAATTCTCTGCAAAGGCAATTTTCATACGACACGTGTCATAATCCTCACCTAGCGAGAAATTTAGTCTTTTCTTCTGTAAATGAGACATTGAGCCATATGACAATGACTTAGTTGCTGCACATTTTATAATCATTTAAAGATTAACACATGATTTCATGTCCCTGAATCAACCTTTTCATCCCTACAGTCACAGATAATACTTTTATGTAAGAGTCGAACTGTTTTAACATTGACTTTTAGTGAAAAAGTCAAACTGCAATTAACTGATTCATTACCCCTGCTGGTACAGAGTTATGAATAATAGTAACAGAAATAAATTGTGTGAATGATTTTTTTTTTTCCATCAAGACATTATAAAACAGGGCTATGATAATACTGTGATCTGGTGAACATTTGTGTTCCTGGTGCAGCAAGGCTACAAGTCTAAAGTGAATATGTGAAACCCTTGGCAGATCTGACTGTGTGGCATCAAGAGCAGTTTGCACCATAACCACCATCTCTGAGCGATACTGAAAGGGAGGTTAAGGATGCTTCATACACGCAGAGCCTTAATACACGCTCGCTCTCTTATGAGAGGGACCTTTGTCCAGAAAGTGGAGCTGTTTAGTATTGGTATCAGCAGATAGCACTGCTGAGAGATGCAAAGAGGCCCTCAGTGAACAAAGTTCACCAAAGAAAAGGTTATTTATATGTAGTAGACAACTCCAAATGCTCGTGTGTGCCATGTTGTTAAACAAGTCAGTGTTATTTTGAATCACTGCCACTTAAATTTGCTGGTTGCTTGACTAATTGCAGTTCCTTATTATTTATTTAAGTATTCTCCTTTATTGATCTATTTCAATAAAATGTAATTATACAAAGCAGGATGCAATATAAAACACATGCCACATCAAAGAATGAGGAAAAGCTCATCTTTAAGCTTTTAAAAGATTGTGTCCACTCAAACTAATGGCTATGGTAACACATTGTATACAAGAAAAAAAAAAAGAAGAAAAAAAAAAAGGCACTAGAATTGTGGTTTGACCCAACAAACCAGCACTAGCATGCTACAGACAAAAGTATGCCATCACATGAAAGCCAAGACTCCACGCTTCCACTTCCAGTGGTCTAGGGATAACAACTCTACAAAGACAAGTCACTAAGCTAGAAGCCAGATAAAAGGGGAAGTAAAACATTAAAAATAAATTTTAAAAAGCTAAGCAGTTCCTGAGATGTTTCCTTGTATCCACAGCTGAGGAACTGTTCCACAAGGGGATGCATAGATACTAAAATAGTCAACTGATTTGTTTTAACCCAAAACAGTTATATTTAAAATGAATGAAAACACAGAATGATATTTATATTAAAACATGATATTAAAATAATATGGTACCTGAAAAACCTCAATGACAGACCTATATCTAAATGTGTGTGTGTGTGTATATACACATACTTTCTGGTTGAATCTGTTCAGGTGGGTTACTCTGTCTGTGACTTCCTCTGATTAACTAATAAAACTGGATTACAACGTGCCAGCTCCCCTTTCACTCATTTGTTGAAATCTTTGTTCATAGCAGCCAGCTTTGAGTTGGAATGAGCTACTAGACGCCATTCAGCCTCAATTTCCTATAAGAATTCTAATTTTAAAACAAACTGAACTTAATAACCCTCAACAAATGTTACTCCGTAAGCACGAATACAGCACTTATGCTGAACATGCACGACAAGACAACAAAGGCTTAGAAAATGAAAAGTGGCATCTTTCTTTTAAAATATTTAGCCCCCTCATCTTAAATTTAGCTATCGAGTTTATGTACAAATCCCTAATTTAGGCATAATCTCATGGTGTGTCATGATTTGAACTGGCTGAGGTTGTTCAAACACAGCACTGCAAAAAAGGATGCTTAAATAGCAAAACAGCCAGACAGAAGCTGATAAATTAGTCAAAATCTATTGCATATAAATTATTTCACCGCATATAACTTGGTGGGGGGAAAAAAAATAACCTTGAAGGCCCTGTCAATCGACTCCTCTGTTTTCCTTTCAGAATCTATCACCAACAACTGTTGCTTATATAAACAACATTTTAAAGATGATTAGACTTAGACTGATTAATTTGTCTGATTTTTGGCCTTTTCTTAATAATTAGAATCACAGAACATCCAGCTAACTGACAGGGAGAAAGCTCTGCAGACAGTCGTGTGTTAAAAGGGAGTGACATCATACGATCAGCTAGACTGCTCTGATTTCTTAACAAAAAAAATATTCAGTCATTGAAAAGAGTCATATTGGTAAACCTCTTGCTTTTGAAATGGTGGCTTTCAGTGTAATACAACTGATGCATTCATTAACAAATAGGAACTCAGAATTTCAAACTTCTGGTGAAGGCAAAAAAAAAAAAAAAAAAAAAAAAAAATCAGACATGCTAGACAAAGTAGAAGTTGCACATGATTAGCCAATTCCTTTCTTAGGTTAAGTGCTGTTGATAAGGATTTACTGTTAGATGTCATTTCGGCGCCCAAGATACAGAGAATGACGTAGGATTAGAAGTTGTGGGTGGAGAGCACAGGTGGCAATAAAGCTGAGGAGCCAAGATAAATTTAATTGAGCTAGTTCTCAGTCATAACATAAGTTTGTTGTTACTTTAGATACCAAAATTTAAACTCTCAAGAACAGCAAGAACATTTTAAAAATTGAGACCATGATTTCTTCTCAGTGCCTGGATAAGTGACTACATAATTCCCATGTACAGACTGACTTCCATTACACAAATAAAATAATGGTTCAAGTTTTGTTTCTCTGACTGACTGTCAGCCTCAACACTGTGAAGATATTGTGCATGAATGCTGCTAGCACTACCAACAGAACCACAAGAGTGTTAAAGTCATTGCAGTTATCATACCCACTACCATAAATGTAAGTGAAAGATCATCACTAGTGTCAGGACATGTGTTTTTGATTTCAGTCCACCTACTGAGATATTGTTGAGATAAAATGAACTGAAAGCAAACGAAAGTGGCCTTTTAAAAATTGCTGAAATGATCAGACAGAGACTGTTCTGCTCCACCATGAGCCTTATTGTTGATACAGTATGAGCTACCACAATCCTGAGCTCAGCAAACCTGAATATAGCAAATCCTGAACACATAAAGCTTAAAACTAAGCATCTTGGGGTGGAAAATTACCTTCATACTTTTGAAGTTGTGTATTTACAAACGGTTACCCAGCAGATATTTGACCACAGTAAACCCAACTGCAAGTTCTAAAACTAAGAGGAACTGAAAAGTATAATTTGGGCACTTGGAAAATTTTATGAAAATCATCTGCTTTTTACAAGTCAAAAACCATTCTAATATTCAGTTTCATGTAAATTACTTAAACACAAATATGAACATCTCACATTTAACAATGCCATTAAAGGCAGAAGAGCGTTGCATTTTCCAAAAACATAACTGGCTGTTAAAATGAGAGGAAAAGTGCAATATTTTCTCTTCTGATATGTAAATTAGAGCAAATTTTGCTAAACTCATAATTTGGCCTCGTGTTTCTTAAACCGGTTTGTTTTCTTAGGCCTCCCTGCTGAGATAAGAAATCTTCTTAAGACTCTGTGGTGAAACGTCTCTTGGGATAAAACAGTCGTCATAAAGTGGCAAAGCAGTCAGCAAGCTAAAAGAGTCAAATAGTAAAAAAATAAGTCTAGCGAATGTTATGTCCCATATGTGTTTTTTTGTTTTTGTTTTTTGTAAAAGCAAAACAAATATTGCCCATAAAAGCAATTTAGTGTTTGTAACAGAATGAGAAATGACATTAAAAAGACACAAAGCTAAGCAGTTCTTAAAATAAGTAATACTGAAGTAGAAAGTTTTTGTTTAATGGGCCAACAGCTTAAGAGCAATGTTTCTGAGAACCATTGCCACTGTAATTCTCAGTAAAAGGTTAACTAATCTCTAAACCACAAACTAAAAAAAAAAATCACCTAGGTGTCACGCATTGGTAAAAGGATGCTTTATGTGTAATGTTGGGATAAACACATTTTTCTTCCAACATCTGGAAATATGAAAAGAGTAATCTAATCTTCAGATCTGCACCCTGTTCTGTGTAACACTGTCACCAACCGGAGGGATTACACTGATGGTATTTAAATCCAAAAAGTCATTGTGCAGGAATACTTTCACATACAATCTCTCTGCGACAGAGCTCCAGAAACCTTTAACGCACCAAGAGAGCATAAAACTTAAAATTAACTAATCATGACCAAGGATCTGGACAAGCCTGAGGATTCAGACATAGCCATTTGTATGGATCATAATGGAAAAGTTAGTACTTTTGGCCCGTTTAGTCATCTTCTGTCGCAAATCAGTATTTGTATATTAACATTGCATTTCTTTTCCTCTTGTGTTGGCTCTGCGATGGACTGGAAACCTGTCCAGCCCAGCCCCCGGCAACACAGAACAGGTTAATGCAGGTTATGATAAAATGACTGAATGAATGTGTTTATATTCATAGATTACTCATTCAACAGGAAACAGCACCCTTAAATTTATCACTGTGACGGCACATCTACTCCAACTACTATGTGTCCATAAGAAACAACCATGTCTTTAAATGTCAGCTTTATATGCTCTTCTTTTTATATATATA
>JAOWBL010002605.1:0-13418 GCA_028564865.1 Zenarchopterus dispar | reverse complement strand
AAAAGGTAAATAAAACAGACTTTCCAACAGTATAAGATTTATTGTCAAGAAACATTGTTACAACAAAGAAAATAATCTACCAAACACACATTTCCTTATGTTTTGTGTTATGTCTAGATACACTTCAAAGAGTAAAATATCAGAACAACTGAACAAAAACATAATCGTCTGAGAGAATCATGGACTGCTTGAAACATCGTTGTCAAAGTCCCCTTCGATAATATTGTTTTTAATGCAAATATTCCAATTTAATGAATGACTGCCTCAGAAAGGGAATTGTTGGTTAAAGACATCTAGCAGCAGGGCTTCAAAACATACTTCAGCACTAGATCGCAAAACGACAAAACATGTTAAATAAAGATGCAAGGACAATCAAATTTCTGTGCTCTGTAGGATATATAACCAATCCAAACAATGCACTGTCAGGGGAACTACAAAAAAAAGGACAAATAGATTTAAATATATAAAGGAGGACATTAGCAAAGTTCTAGGGGAATTCAAATGAAGAGTTTGAGTAAAATGTATTTTTTTCATTTTATACTATATATGTTTTGCATTTGTCTCACCACAAATGACAAGTGTGTTAATAACCACTTAACAATAAAATAAATAAATAAAAACAAAGTATGTATAGTTAGGTCTCAAAATCATGAATGAATGAGCAGTCTCCCTGAGATGTTGGGGGTGGATCACCAGTTTTCATCTTTTACTTCATCCCGCATCATCTTATTTGTCTTCCTCTTTTTCTCCTGCCCTGCAGCTGGATCTTCAGTATCCTTCTCCCACTGTATTTACTATCTTTCCACTTTATATGCTCAAACTATCTCAGTCTAGCCTGTCTTACTTTATCTTCAAGATGTCTAATTTTGGCTGTTCCTCTGATATGCTTGTTTTAAATCTTATTAATCCATGTCACTCTAAAAGAAAATCTTAACACGCTCAACTCTATCACCTGCAGCTCTGCTTCCTGCCTCTTAGTCATTGAAGCTGATCTCACTGAAATCTTGTAAAACTTTCCCTTTACTCTCACTGTTGCTCTATATTCATTTCATATGAACACTGATCTTAAGATTCTTGAATATTTAAAACATTTTAATTAAACATTTAATGATCAGATTAAGACAAAAAAAGTCTAATGGAATATACTTGCTGTTCACAACACATATCCAACCGCATCATGACTGACAGGCGTATCCTGCATTTATTTGATGTGTCGTCGTGCACGTACTCCAAAAAACACGACCTGCAGTTCTAGCATTGGCCACCAGTGGTGCTGGTGCAGGTCGGAGCACCAGTTGACCACAAATGACTAGCCAGGGTGTTAAAAAAATGGCGGAAAGTTTTGAGGAGAGGCTCGCTGAGCAGGTGCACTGTTGTCCTCACTCTTTGCCCCCATTGGCAAGACAAGGGTAACACAAACTCCACTCTCCCGATGGCTTTGGGTTAATGGCCTTACATACCACCTCCGACAGCGCTGGTGCCGTTTCCTTTGCCGAGATCACAAGCATAGCAACGCAATGATCTCCTCTTCTTCCAGTGTTGACATGTTGGTTATTTATACGTTGTTTCACCCACTGTTTTATACTACTACTACTACTACTAAATATTTTATTATTTTTCCAACTCTGGCTCTGCATACTGTCCCCAACCGGTTACCCCCAGTATGACACGTTCTCCTCACATGGTATGCGAGCAAGGTTCGTTCACAACGCAGCTGGTTGTGTACGTGAACGGATGTGAACACAGGGTCAAACAGCAAGTATATTCCAAGGTCCACTTGTGCTTTGTGCGATTTAGTGGGTAAGGCATCCCCACTGCCTTAAAATCCCATTTTCTCTTTATTTGTTTGTTTCTCAATAAAAAATGGTGAAACATCAGCATGAATTTGATAGAAATTTAAGTTCTGTAAGTTTCTTCATGTACAATTGTTTTATTTTCTCCAATTTGTGGGTCATTAAAGAGGAAAATGATAATCTTTTGACAGGAAGGTAACTATATCTAAGGTTGCCATGAATGCTGCATGTGCATCGCTAAAGTGTTACGTCACAGCTGCATATGTGTATTTCCATCATCCACCCCTCTGTTTTGGTTTCACTGCAGTGCAGATACTGCCATTGTGATATTTTGTATACATGTTATATACACTAATACTCGAGATTAAGATCAGAAATACAGTTTTGTATCATCACGGTGGATATGATTTGAAAATGATATCATAAACATCCCCACTGCAACTTGAGACCAATTCCAGACTGGTCTGCAAATTAAGGAACAATCACCTGCACACTGAAACTACAATAGAAGGCTTATGTTGTATTGATAACTGGCAAATGTTATAGCCCTGCATTTTGCTGAGAACTGTTTCGATTACACATACCTCGTGTGAAAAAATAGGCACCACACTGCAACTCTACATAGCAGTGGCTGCAGCACAGCTGAGATGCAGGTGTCAAACATGCAGTGGGCTCTTTAACCTGTTAATATGAAGTCACATTCCACCAGATACAATGATTCCAGAGAGAAAATGGTCTATTTATGCTCCAGTGGAATTCAATTAATCTACAAGACTTTTAATCTAAGCTAACAGTCATTCCTTAAGAATTAGGCATATATGAAGAATATTACTCAAGATATTAGAATATTGAGGGGTCTGGAAAATAGTTTATTTCAATTCAACACACAGCCGACTGTTTATTTCATTATATTGTTATTTAATTACATAAAAGAATAGTTAATAATGTTAATAAGGATTCTACATTTTTCTGTGCATCTCCATCAGTCCTGATAGCCATTACTGGCTAGTTTAGACAGATTTGTAGTGTTGAAATAAATTCTGGCAGTCATAACTTGTATTTGTTGTATGCGCATGAAATAGAATGGGGTCATAAAGTGCTTCTAACAATTTCTTTGGTCCTTTAAATTACTGAATCTGTGACCATCTGCTGTTCTTTTACCATGCAGTTTCACAGAGCAGCTCAGATATGTGCAAAGAGAACATATTCATACCGGCCAGTCTCCTACGTCAGACACAAAGTGCTGATTTCTACGGAGGAAAAGGTATCCATTCACAATTTGAATTCTCTGTACTTCAAGTATAGAGAATTTAAATTAGCATCACCCAAAGTACAGAGAGGGATGGCATCACTCAAAGTACAGAGACGGATACAGAAGAATAAAATGAAAAAGGATCTTATGGTTGGATGTAATATTCAGCACTACTTCTAAATGCATTTGCTCAGCATGTCTTTCATATGGTACAAATATAAAAAGCAGCATGAATCCATGTCTTTTGAAAGCCTGCCTGATTTGTGCTTTGAATCTGAAGTTCTCAGAATGGCTGCAGACTTCATATTCACAGTCAGAGAGAAAAAGCATTAGTGCAACTCCACATTTCATACTTTTGCATGAAAAGTAATAAAACACCACTGCACATGCATGGCATAACAAGCTGGAATGCCATGATATTAACAAGGAATCAACATCAGACATAAATTGGGAGATATTATATATTTAGTGCCTCCATAGGGATGGTTTTATCCATTTCTCTCTTATGAATACCGCCTCATCTTATTCCCAGGTCATTCAGCAGTGGAGCATTCAAACTTCATCAAAGTGTTGCCATATGAAGCATGACTTTCATTACAGCTTCCTTGCAATGACAATATTATAATCAGCACAGCACATCCATATCAAGAAGCTGTTACTCAGCTATTCATTAATAGCCTGAGACTGTAACTGTACAGGTGCCTCAAAAACTCAAAAATAAAATATCAAGTTTCCTTTACCTTCCACCCGAAACTGCATTTGAAGCATGGTAACACAGAAGACAACACACTCTTATTTCCTGTATCAGTCCTCTCTATTTACAGCACGCAGAAGAAAGCAAGTCCCATTTGGAGCACAATGGACAGCCCCTGTCACAACGATGGGTGGATATAAAGGGCTGGTGGGGACACAATGAACATTTAGTTGATGTAATACCACATTAACAAAAGCCAATGATGTTAAAACAAAGCTCAGCCCTCTAGCAGAAACTGCTTGCCTCTTAAATCTTTATGAGGGAATGGGAAACTACTTTTAAACCCACTATACAGCATGATACAATTATGTTTGCTTTAACAATAATGTGAACTAGCAATACATTTCAGCAGCAAGTGCACAGCCCCCCAGGGGTAAGACCATGCCAATGAATCACAGTGCTGCAGCTGAGAGCTGGCAATGCTGTATGCACAGGCTGTGTGTACAAGGTCATTGAGCAAGATTCGCTACATCTACAGGACCCATCCATCTCACTTATCTCTGCATGTGCCACGGTGAATAATCATATTATGATGAATAGGTATTCTTTCCATTCCAAACAAACAGCAAGTGTAGATAACACAAGTGAATCAATCTGAATAAAGGAGAGCAGGATGTTTGCAGTCATACAGTAGATAATGAGTGCACACATACAGCATATCTAAGCAGCAAGAACACTCTTCTTGAAGATGCCTGTCTTTTTCTCCATTGGTGTATTCCTTTACCCAGCAACTATTTGAAGAACTGCTCTACTTTTAATTAACTCCAGTAAATAAAACTGCTCACAAAATCAGATCTGCAAAAAGCAGAAGAATAAAGGATACTGGAGGAAGATGAAGGTGATATGTGCAAGACAGTGTGGGTGAGAATGTGTGTTATGTGGCTCTGCAGCAAAGGAGGAAGTGGAATTTACACATTGGTAGCAGGTGAGCTAAGGTGCTAAGGAGCCAGAACAATAACTTGCTTGGAGGTGAGAGGGGTGGTGTGGGGGTAGAAAGGGTACATCTATTTTTGGGAAGAAGAGCTTGGGGAACAGATGAGTGAACGACAAGGGTATCAGTTATCATCTGTAATGCACCTATGCTATGGTGCAGCTGTCTGCCTTTGTGCTGCTGGTTGGGTGGGTACACCTACCACATGTAGCCAATGCCCTACAATTTGGACTCGAACACTGAAAAGCCTGCTGAGAGGAAATATTTGAAATTAATCAATAAACCCTCTGCAAGCCTATTGTCCTGGATTTCTAATCTGAAATAATATAATGATATTTTTTTCTGCACATACCTCCAAAAGAAAACTGAGTTGATCTATGAGCTTGGGTGATTTTCAACAAAGCATTTGTATTCATGTGGCTCTTGCTTTGATATTTACATTGAAAATTGTTAGAAATCACCCAGTGTACTTGATTTCATATAGATTAACACTTGAAGTCCCACAGGCGAGTCACTTGGCTCGCCTGTGGGACTTCTAGTGTTAAAGAGGGTGTGTTATGCATTTTGGGCATTTCCCCTCCCCTTCCTTAGAGAACATGTAAATTAACACATACCCTTGAGTGGAAACTGGCCCGTTATCAGTATTCAGTAGTCAGCATTCAATCAGCATGTGTGACCTCCTCAAAGCTACATTAAAGATGCTGACTTACCAGTTGTCGAACCCTGTTCAACACCAGACTAATACGTATCATGCTAAATATCTAAAGCAGATGCCGACTCCTTCTTTCAGCAACAACCAATGACAGACCAAGTTACAAGGTGAGGTTACAATGCCAAGCAAAATCAGCAAAGCATGACAGAGACACTAAACAAGGTTCAGTAGAAAGAAAACTATAAACAAGAAACAGTAACATAGCAACTTGCGGCTTGTGCTGCTTAATACTCCCCTTAGGCAATAAAAAAAAAAAAAGGAAAGAAACAAAGAAAAGGAAATCTGGTTTGCACATGGTTTCATACATGGTTTCACTCTATGACTTTTGTCATGTCTCACTTGTTCTTAGTTGACAAAATGGAGTTTGGAACCTAGGTAAAGGCATGTCATTATCATGTCTGGTAGTTTGTGACCCCCTGTCATTTATCAGTCTCAGTCACACAGTGTGAACACCACAATGATTTTCAGGCTCCATCTTACAGTACAACAAGCTGTGTAATCTGAACACCTCAAAAATCAGCAGATGTAACAGTACCATACACCTTTTTTTTTTTTTTGTTGGGATGTACAAGTTAATTAAGACCTCAAGGGCATATCAGTTCTCTTGTTTAGAGAATAACACAAACTTTAATAGCCCATGGCTAACACATAGCACATGGCAGATATGTTTTTGAATTTGAGAATAAATAATGATTTACAGTATACATGGGTTCCACTAAAGAAGAAAAACTGCTGTAGGTCACTAGTAATGTGGAGTGAATGTTTGACAGACCTCCACTGGAAGTTTCTCCAACTACATGGAAGAGTGAAAGCTACTTTTATGACAAAAAAGGAATCTCTCTTGACCCTTTGCCAAGGCCACTTAAAATCAAACATCCCTTTTTAGTAACATACCACATGCTGTAATAAAACACTAACACAAAATAAACAGAACTCAAGAGTTATGAATAAACTTATCATGAATAACATCACCAATTTACATGTCTAGTTTCTTATTCTGTAGTTTTTTTGGATTCATTTCTGGCTGCTAGCTGTTTCTTTCTGTGGAGCCCCCTAAAGATTATCTTTTGCAATCTACTGATGATTCGTAACCGAACACCACATTTGACTCAGAAACGGAGTGAAGCAGGTAAAAAACTGAATGAAATCTTTAGTTGTCTAATGGATTGGACATTAGGTACAGCTGGATATGTAGTGTCTTTTTGGTTTAGATTTTGGAATGCCTGGCAGTTGTCCTGGTAAGTTGTATAATTAGTTTCAAGCCGCAGAAGTTGGCCTGGCAGACTCTGGCAGCTGCCACCAAATGCTGAATGCTGCCTCTGCAAAGCTGAAGCCACTATTGCAAAGGCAATGCAAAGTTATTGTGAGGTAACGCAAAATACTTTATGTGAAGTTGTAAAAAAGTATTCCAAGGAAATGCAAGAACTGAATATGGTGTAGTACAAAAATACTGTGCCTTAATAAAAACATTGAAATTTGCTGCTTGTCCCTCAAGCTGGGTTCGCGGTGTAAGATTTTTACAGTCTCATAAGATCATTATATCCCACACTGTATGACTTTGATCTGCTTAATCTTGGGTAAGATTTTCAGAAAGATGTGCACAAACTGGATGATGACATCCCTTTGTGTTGTAGACTGCAACCTGATGCAGTGGGATGTAGGTTGCATCATTTGCCTGGGGAGCAGATAAACAAAGAGTGAAAATGAACTGATCTGTAGTAGCCTTCATGTGTACTGAAAATGCTTTAAAAAATAATTGGAAAGGGAGAATGTGTTCTCGGTCATGATTTGGTTGAAGGGACCAACTTTAGATGCCAGTTTTGCAACGTATTGTCTGGTAAACTCTATAAACTAAGCTGCAGTTACAAACATAATGTACAATAATAAGTCTTCATATACCAGCTCTGATTCTTTCTAGAATTCTCTTAAAGCCTAGCTTATTTTAAATTTCACTTTTTCTTTATTGAAGGAATGTGCTGGGTTGTATTAATATGTCATTTCAAGTTGCAATTTAATTGACTAGTCAATAGACAAAGCCGTAAGATTTCTGACTGCCTGATATTCAGATTTTTTGGCAGTCCTATTTTTTATCTTTGGCAAATCTTTTCTATTTAGTATCAGCTATTTACTTTATTATTATTATTATTTTGCATTTCTTACACCAATTTTGTCAGAAAGGTTGGACTGCACCCAAAGAATCTGTTGTCCTCCTCATTCTCTCACTTCGTTTATCTTTCTGCATCCAACTCCTGTCTCCTCAACAAGAAAAGCTGCACTTCCAAATTAGGTGCCAACTGCTTCTACTTGAATAACTTGTTTGCTGGTATACTTTAGGAGCAGCAATACATATGACTGAAGTTCAATGTCTTGCTGTTGTAATTTCATATCACCAAATGAGCCCAGAGATAAAATAATGTTGACATGCTCAACATTTGAGCTTCCTTTGTAATCACAGTCATTTTCACTGCTTTTGGCTCTGACTTGTCAGAAGTTTCACTCCACTGAACGGGTAGTATAATTTTAATTGGGAGGCCTTTTTATTTTAGTCAAAACCTGTTAGACTTCATTTTAAAGGAAACACATGAGAAAAAAGGCTTACAAGCTATAAACCTTTATTCGTAACGTAGGCTGTTCACTGAAAAGTGCTGTGTCAGTTAGAACCTGGTGCTACATCACCTGGTGCTAGATCAGACCAAAGCTAAATATTTCCAAGATAATGATAAAGCTTGACATGCTTTTGTAGTGAAGTATAAGATGTAAAGTGCAAATGTAAAAGTGTGATATGACATAGAAACAATATTACATTCTTGTCAAACATGACCTTTTCTTACCAGCCAGTGTTGAACTCGACGTGAGCATCAAAGAAGCCAACCACAGGAGCCGTGGCAGCATTCCAGCCTTGTATCCTGGCTCTGATCAAGCCCTCCCGCTTGCTATTCCTCACTATCTTTACCAGGCCTGGGTAACGTTTGTTCACATACTGGTCCAAGTTGAATTTCAGCTCCACTAGAGCAAAGAAAGAAAGACGGGAAGTTAAAGAAGAAGAAGAAGAAGAAGAAAATCCTCCTTTAAATAACAGTGTGGGAGTATTAACCAGGTACTTGTGGGAAATGCATTTTGAATTTGGTAAACTGCAAAAATGAAGTTCACTTTAAAATGTAAGAATCTCAGTAAAAATCAAAGTTCATTTTCACACTTTTTACATTTTTCCCTTACCTTTGGCTTTAAAAGAAATGAGATTAGCCAGTGGTGCAAAAGACATCTGAAGTTAATTAAAACAATTTACTCTGTGGAAGTAAAGTGCTTAGCAGCACTGTAAAGTAATTATCTGGATATGTTTATGTTGGCGCCAGCTCCACCAAACGTGAATTTATGCAAGTATATAATCATCATCACACACACACAAATTGACACAACTACCTTCTTTATGACTTCCCATCCTTTTTGCATACCCAGTCAAACACTAACTTAACAATTAGCACTTTATACTCAGACCCCAATCCTAATTTAATTTCAATTTACATCTTAGCTCTCTGACTTACTCCATCTCACAACTGCAAAAAACAAAGTTTTTTTTAACTTAGTAACTTTGTGTGAACACAAAGTTACTAAGGGACAAATATAGTAAACACATCAACACAAAAAGACTTTTCTTTTTTGCCTTTTCTTTTTTTTCTGCTGCCTCTCCAAAAATCTATCTCTTGTGCCAAACTGATACAGCTGAGGTCAAAACATGTGACAGCAAATCCCTTATACCAATAATGCCATAAAGTCTTCACATAAAGTCTTTTGTGTTACCTCACAATAAATTTGCATTGCCTTTGCAATAGTAGCTTCAGCTTTGCAGAAGCTACTATTATATAAATGGTTATGTTTTTGTTATTTTGTGTCCTTTCATTAAATCAGCACTAAAATGAAACTTGTATTTGATGTCCTGAGTGGAGATTTGTTCAAATAATGCAACTTTCAATCATTATTAAGCTTGCATATAAAGTTTCAGTTGCTCTCAAGAGTAGAAACATTGGTTGTTGATGTCAGACTCAGGGGGCGATGTGAACTTCATAAATAAGCCAAAGTAAGCTCACTTGCCTGGCTAATATCCGTTAAAAGACCTTGCTCCAATTTTCAACCACACTCAGTGATCACTAAGTGTGTATAGGGTTTACCACTGGGTGGGTGTTGGTTAGTCCACCTGCATCTGAGGAGAAATCAAGGTTCCTCATGAAAATATCATCATATGCAAACAGTGATGGATGGATGGAAGTTAGAAACCAAAATTCTATATAAAATATTTGGTGTCTTACACTAATTTTTTATTTGTTTTATTTCATTCTATTTTTATGATTTTAGTAACATAAGAATTGTGAACTATTCTACCATAACTTGCTTTGTTTATTCTTATTTGTTTCCTGATAATAGGAGAAGTATCAAGGGGGCAAGAGGTTTTTTCTTTTCTTTTCTTTTTTTTTTTTTTTTTTTTTTTATTGTAACACTAATTATGGTTCAAGTATACTGACTTGACCTAAGAATTTGTTGTGTTATATTCACTATAAAAGCATTAAAGTAGGAATCTGAGAGTGGAACTCCTAGAACAGACAATGGGATCACCTCAGCTTTGATTGGTTGTTATGTAAATGCAATTATCATTTTTGAATCAAATAACAGTGTGGGAGTATTAACCAGGTACCTGTGGGAAATGCATTTTGAATTTGGTAAACTGCAAAGCTGAAGTTCACTAAGTGCTCTTGCCTTTGCAAGTACTAACTAAAGCTTTTCTGTATTTAAAGCATCACAAAGGAATCCTTTTATATTAAAATATCAGTTTTAATTGGTTTTCAAGCAATTAAAAAAAAAAAAACTTTTAGGATTTGTTGTACTGGTGACATGTCTACAGTGTACCCTTGCCTATTGCCTGTTATGAGCTGGGGTCTGCACCAGCAGACCCCCGTGACCCTGTACAGGAACCAACAGATATAGAAAATGGATGGATGGATTTGTTGTTTCCTATCCCTCGGCCTTCTTATCAGCAAAACCCAGCCAAAGTAACTTTGGTCTGTTGTCCTGGTTGTGTCTCGCAACAACTGAGTAAAGCTTCATGGTAATATATCACACATTAACAGTGATTAAAAACTAGCTCACAAAGCTACAGTGGGCATCATGGCAGAGGTGACCAGGAGACTCAACAAAACAATTATCCAAGAAAAAAAGAAGACAGTGACATAGCAAGAAACTAAACAAGAAAAAATTTTCAGCAATGTCATGGTGGTCAACATGGTGTTACTATGCTTACAGGTAACACCTTTGAGCTAAAAACTTTAAGTTCCTGTGCGTTACTTTAAAGAAGCACCTCACTAGATTTCATTATACCCAGCCTTTACCGTAAAGCTCTTCAACAAAAGTGTCAATGGACTTTCCATGGTGACGTAAAATTATAGAAATTGTGCAATCATTGCCAGTTGGCTCAACTCTGATATCCTTTATCCTATTTCCTGAACAATAAAAATGCATTTACTGCTAAAATTATGTCCAGTAAAAACAACAGGTATAAGTCTTAAGGAGGGAGCTGCTGTTGATAAAAGAAATTTTGAGATTGCCAGCAGCAGGACAGTTTTGGAGATGGTTATTCTCGATGAATGCAACCACTTTAACATAAAGAGTGAATTTCCTAATTAAATACTGTTCAGTCTTGCTGTCCAATACATTTCTCTGTTAAACTTTTCAGTCCAGGTGTATTATAACATTTCAGGCCCTTTTCTTTCATAGATAGAACCGATTTCCCTCACTAAAAAAAAAAACAGGTTTGTCTCACTTATAGCAAGTTGCAAAAACTGTCTGCATTTCATTGGAGATTGATGGGTGTTTGAGCTTCTCCTAGGTTACTGCTGACTGTTTCACTTTTTGAAGAAGAAATTAAGCTCCAAACAGCATCCACATCTTGATGCTGACTTTGGCACACAGTAAAATCAGCCAGTGCAAGTATTTATAAAAACAAAACAAAAGGGTGATCTAATTCCTCATCTGATTGAGGAGACAGAGTGAGTGGAAGGAATATCAGGAGTCTTTTCCTTGCTGAGGGCTTAATATATTGCAGGGCCTTCTGTAGAGAAAGAGGGTTAATTTGAAAGCATTCACCCTTTAAGGAAACAAGTGCGAGATTTGATATTAAATGAAAGCAACCAAAGAATCATAGGAACGTTTTTTCTGTTCTTTTCTGTCTGAGGATCATTACCTGCTTCAGTGACATTCTCATCCAAAAACAACTAACCTTGCAGTAGGATGAGTATGCACTTTTGTTAAAATGAACTAGAAATGCCATGACAGTATAAGGGTGCTTGCACTTTTATGCATGAGTAAAAATATGACTAACCTTTCCTTTTTCATGTGTTTTGCATTTGAAGGATTATAAACTACTGGTAGTAACTCAGCATCTTTTGGTTCTGGTAATAATAATGGCATATAAAATGATTAACAGTTCATCTCACTATATTCTCATGACCACTATTCATTGTTAAAAGTTGTATTAGACTTCCCTGAAGAAGTCTGCATCTCTCTACAATTCTGTTTTCTCAGTGTACATGAGGCTCCTTCATCATCAATACACCCTGCAGCTTCTATACAATAAAAGCTATTAGAGTGTAATAATTACTGGAATTTGGTGACACAAAGAAAAGTTATGGGACTCCCTTAGATCTCAGCAAATAAACTGTTGAACTGATTCCACAAGAATAGAGTTTTGAAGCTGAAAGTATTTTTGGGGTGACAGTGTCACGTGGCAAAGTATAAATAACCATCCATACTATGAATTCAGATGAATATATAATAGACTGAGCTAGGAACATCTGAATTCATCTGCCAGTACAGCATGATGGACATTGAGATGTTAAGGATAGATGGTAGTCAGTGATTGAACCTGCCAATGTCTTTCAAACTGTGTTTGTGCAGTTGTGTAGGCAGCTATCTAAGTGGAAATGTGCTGAAAATCAACCTGTTAAATTGATCATAAGCTATCTTTTGAATTCTCCAAACACATAAACTGGTTCACCAATAGTAATGCGATAATGAATCAATCAAGTATGTCTTAAAAAAGAAAGAAAGAAAGAAGGACAAAAAGACTTGACCTAACACCTACAAAGAATAATACAGGAATACTAGCACAGTTGGCTGTAGCCAAGTAGACACTCATGCATTTTGAGGGAAAGTAAAAAAAATAAAAAATAAAAAAAACAAAAAAACTTATTTTCTGTAAAAAAGGCTGCCGTAATACAAATCAGGGAAAAATCATTGTAAAGTAATAATAAAGAATTTTATTTTCCTCTGAAATTTTGGAAAATGCTGTTTCAAAGTTCTTACAACATGCAATTAAAAGAAGAAGTTATTATAGACCTATATATAATCTCCCTTGTATATCCAAAATTCTTAAAAAGAAATAGTTTCAGCTGAACTCTGTGATTTTTTTTACACGGTAATCATCTGATTGAAGGGTTTAAGTCAAGATTTATAATGCATCATAGCACAAAAATGGCTCTGATGAAAGTCACCAATGGTCTCTTTTGGCCTCTGAAGGTGGATTTGCATATGTACTTGTCCTATTGGATCTCAGTGCACCATCTGATAAAATTGCTGACGTTTTTACTGCAGACAATTGAACATGTTATTGAGGTTGAATGTACTACATTAGACTGGTTTAAGTTATATTCATCAAATAGATTTCAACTTGTCAATGTAAATAAAGTGTGTGCTCAATACTGAGTATTGAGCACATATGTTATTTATATATATATATATATATATATATATATGTATGTGTGTGTGTGTGTGTCCATCCATCCATTTTCTAGACCTTTTGGTTCCTGTACAGGGTGATAGGGGTCTTCTGGAGTCTGCCCCACCTCATGACAGTTAGGATAGGGTACACTCTGGACAGGTTGCCAGTCCTTCGCAGGGCCACAAATATAGACAAACAACCACACATACTC
>JAOWBL010002604.1:0-13421 GCA_028564865.1 Zenarchopterus dispar | reverse complement strand
GAATTATTGAGTCTCCCCTTCTTTATCTCCACTTAGCCTTACATTATGTTGCATATGTTATACGTCGGAAGTGCATTGTGCAAAGCTGTTGCAATGGTTTCAAAAGAAGTATCTCCCCAAGTAAAAAGGAACCACAGTGACATAGCTCACACCAACCCCCTAAAAGTGGCTGTTATGAATGTAGGTGTGAGATTAAATTTGGTAAATATACTTAAATACTCAAACATAATCTTGTACAGTTACATCAAGTATTTGACATCTTAGATTTTCTTGAAAAAATTGCAACTATATAGGTGACAGACACCAGCGAAGCTTCAACAATGGGTATTACCAAGTTATAAGTTATAGATGGAATAAGATCTCCCCAAAGCCAAACTCAAACCTATTAGGCAGCACTTTCTACAATCCTTTTTCTCATTCTTAAAATTACAAATCATACTTAATATTATACTTGGGCTAAGTCAATCACCCCAGTCAGAAGCTACTTAGCCACACTGTTGCCCCGAAAGCTGGAAGAATTTTGTTTTCACAAAGATTCATTTTTTATTCCTTTTATAATCATTTCATGAGAAGAGGAATAAAATCTTTTATTCCAACATTATAGGTAACAGTGTATGACAACTCCCTGGATAAGTTTCAAAAACACTTAACTGTTGCCATATACACTGAGCCCACATGCACGTGGAAGACCTGTTAGTGATTGTACAAATAGGAGGGATTGCTATTTAACCTCTATCTTTGTTGGGAAACAAATCTGTCTTCCATTAATGGTGAAGATCAATTTTGAAAGGCATATTTGCCAATGTTTACAGTTTCAAAGGCCTAATAGGCAATATCTGCGACTTTTCTAAAGTCAATTACAGTGTAGATGCCACAGAAGCTATAAAGAGCTCAGTGTTTCACATGGAGACTGACATACCTTTTTCAAAGAAACAGCAACAGTTGAAGACTGCAATTATGGCAGTTCAAAAGACTAAAATATTGCAGTTTTATACTACAATAACTGAGAACTGAGTCTTTAGTTTTAGCAAGCTCAGTATAGTGGAATGAATCTATTTTATTTACATCATTTAATGTCACAAAATGTATATTTAACAACTGAAATCAATTTGTCCGTCCAGAAGCGTGAACTAGTGTGATGTGAATGAGCAGCCTTAGGGCTTTATTAAATTATCTGATTTGTGTGGTTTTTAAACATAAATAGATTGTGTCAGATTATTCAAAGTGCCCTGAAATGCATTAAATCCAAATAAAGTTCAGTGTATAGGTAATGTGACTGTTTTCATTAACATGGATTTTTGTGCTTGGTTGTATAAGATGAACCCCTGTGCATACAGTATATGCCTGCTATACCTTTGTGTCTTAATTATTTCATAACCCGTGAACAAACCTCTCCCCACAGATTCTCCTCTGCAGGCGCTGTATGTTGAAGTAACAGCCCGCTATGGGAGCAGCACTTCCTTGCTCAGGAGACAAGCAGCAAGAGGAAGAAATGTGCAAGAAACTCACTCACTGGGAAGAGGAGAATAAACAAAACATTGAATAATCCATGAGAAAGGAGAATGGGACAAGTATTGTAGCATAGAATTATTCATCAGTTTTAATTCAGCTTCTCTGTCATCCTGACAGGATAACCTCAGCGGGATTTCAGTTTCTTTTTCAAGGTTGACCCCAATATGAAATTGAGATATAAGGATTAAAGGAGGACAGAATGACAATGACAGTGTTTTTTTTTTGTTTTTTTTTAATCAAGAAGGAACAGACTGACACCTGCTATATCCAGGATAGGATGATTAAAAAAAAACTGGTTGGGAAGTAGGAGAACCCCTGTTAAAATCACCATAATGCATAAAGAATTATTCCTTTTGTGTCTAATTTTACAGTGACAGCAGAAGGAGAAATTGTTGCACATAAACATTCATTCACATGTGGATGCAGTCCTGTATAATTTGTTATTTTTGTTTTTTTCTCCTGACAGGCAATTCAGGGCCCAGAGAGAAATATTCTATTTATGAGTACATTAAAATACTGTACAGTTTGTTGTTGAAATTATGCTGAAAACTTTTTCAAAATCTCCTTAAAGATTACCAGAAAGCTCCTGAAACACATATTTGCATGGGTAAGTTTCAAAATGACAGCCAAAAACCAAATTTATGCATTTAGCTGCTATGAAAATTGTTAACCTGTCTGTGTTATTTATTTATTTCATTTATTTATTTTATGTAATTTGACTTCCTGCCGAGTAAACACACTAGTTAACTTGCCATTCAATCGTACAAGCACCTGTCAGCAAATAGACACTGTCGTAACAGTAACTGAGCCGCCGTCACTTCAGAATCACAATGAATCAATTTGTTTTGAGACAGAAGAATTGAAGTGGCGACTTTTTCTGTCACACAAGTATTCTTTCAGGTGAGATAACAGCTGAAGGAGTAGGGCGAAAGTATGCACTTGCAATAAAACCACAAGGTGCATGTGGAAGTTGATAGACAGCCACGCATGCTCACACACACAAATACACTTCCCAGAAAGAAGATGCAGGCCGTGGCCAAGTAAAGTCGACTTACTGGAAGGAACTGATGCGCATACCCAAATCAGATGGATGCTGAGAGTCATCAGTCACTGTAATCACATTTCAAGACAGTGAGGTGTTCAGTATTGTCCTGCTAAATGTAAAACACAGACAACTGCAAATCCATTATTCCTCATAAGACGATGTCTATTCGAGGAAAAAAAAAGGGGGAGGGAAGGTCACAAAGAGGAACTACATGTTTAATACTTTTTCTTATTTTATTTTTCAAAGCTGCTGTTTCTATTTTGGGACTACAGTAAAATTAAACTCTTCTCTCATTTATGGATCTAATGACTTTTCTGCTGTTGAAATTTGTACATTTTATTTCCCTCGGTCGTGAATTTTGAAGTAATCTTCTGTAAAGAACGAAGTTTTCATTGTTTTTGGCAGCCCTGACAAAATGGTGAAGACTTTCCAGAAGGAGAGACCCTTCGTCGGTTTCTTTTAAATGTAATATAGCTTTCACAAGTATATGTAAGAACTGGCGACATCTGTTTGTGTTAATATATGTGTTTAGAATTTGCATTACATTTTTTTGTTTCAGTTATGATTCTGAATTGGTTCACATAACAAACAGACAGGTTTGCTTTTGTATATCGTCATGTTTATTCCATGCAACCCCAAGTTATGATTAATTCCCATCATGCTAAGTTTGACAAGTGTAATTAAGCAAAAGAAACTTGTGACTCATTTAAGCTCCAATAATTTTTTACAGAGATAGCTGGCTTCATTTTACATATGAGAGTCATGACTCAAGCCAATGTTGTGCAGGTTGTGTTGGAGGATTTTTTTTTTTTTTGTATTTATCCTTTTTAGATTTATGTTGAGCCACAATGACAAAAAAATTAAAAATAAGAATATGTTGGGAATAGAGGATTCAAATCACTTAAAAACAGCACCAGAAAGACTCATCAAGTTGTGAAGTTTGTCCAGAATGATAGAGTGGTCTACTGTATCAAATGCTTCGTTTTTATATGAATGAATAATATGGTTCTTAGTGTAGGTTAGTGAGTGTGTGGGTCTTAGTGTATGTTAGTGAGTGTGTGGGTCTTAGTGTATGTTAGTGAGTGTGTATAATGTGTGTATCTATGCATGTGATTGGGCTTATTTTGATGTATTTTAACAGTACATGCAGGGAGGTTTTTTTTTTCTTTTTCTATTTCTTTATTTTAATCCTGTACTTGTTCTATAGGTTGTATGAAAAGTGGGATACAAATAAAATGCGATTATTTTTTCTTAAAACCACAAGTGAGAGAATAAGGAGATGACTAGTTTATTGATAAGTTGATTGATGGGACTGATTATATGCTTTTTTGTAATAACAGCCAATGACATGAGAATAACTAGCTGATTAACAGACAGGCGCGTCTGCGGGTAGCCCTATGTTGTGACGCTGCCCCTTGTGTCTTGCCAGAAGAGCTATTTGTGTTTGCAGACTTTTAAAAAGGCAGAGGAAATTTCTTAATTTCTTGGAGAAGACATAAAGACTTAAATTCTTTTGTTCACAGGAAATGTTACTTTAAGAGAGAAATGCAGTAAGTGTGAGCCTTAAACTGTAGACTGTAGCTCCCACGAAACAGTGGCAGTGAAACCCTGTAATCTCCCTGGGGATACATGAATAAAGACACTGAAGTTGTTGGCTGTAATGTTTTGAATTTTATTTTAGAGAGTTTCTCTGGCGTCGTGTGTGGGTTGCAGTAGCTCTGACATGCAACTTCTACTTCAAGTTAATTTACCTTTTAACTTAGTCACAAGGACAACAAGTTGATAGCATGTTTTATGTCAGTAGCTCTTCATATTTTCACCATTCTGGTCAACTTCTACACATTACAGTGCTGTAGGGCTGAAATGAAGTGATACAGTTTTTTGCATGAAGCAGACCTGCTGCTTTCACCCTGGTACACATGGGGAAAGAATGAAGATCCTCCTCCATCTAAAACCTCTTGACTAAACTGCTGTCAGCAATCACTTATTTTGTCCACTTTACTTTTGTCACCAACTATAATAATGACTTTATATGGTAGCTATGCTGCTGTAAACCCATTGTTGCAGCTCAAGAAACTGATTGAAAAGATAGAAAGGCATCCACAAAATACTATTTTTAAGTTTTAAGTTTCTGTGCACAAAGATCAATACTAAGAATATTTTATATATTTGTATATGTAGTAAAGTTTAATGGTTGTCATTCATGTTTTCTTACATGCTTTTAAACGCAATGACGCTTAGTATCTTTATTTATTTACTGTTTTTAATTTAAAAATCTGCAAAGCAATATGAGGACTGGAGACACAACCTATTTTTTAAACAAATATTTAAAATAATACAACTGACACAATAAATCAAAAAAATGTTCAGTCAATTTCAATAAGACCAAGATTTGCTTTTTCAATGTAGTCAGCTACTTTACATTGTCAGATTAGTCACCTTTAATTTTAGAGCTTGCCTGTGTACTGATCTGGCAATGATCCAAGATGTACGCCCACCATGGTTATTGCTAGGTGCTTATTTGGAAACAAATGATAGAAAAAGTTTCATAAAACGTTTTAAAGTTCTTGGACACACTGTAACCAAATGAACTTTATCCCACACAGGATTTTGTATTGATATGGTGTGTGTGTGTGGATTGAAAGAGGTGACACTGGACAATCAACCAAGTTTTCACATCATGTGGAAAACCTCAAAAGTACCGAATATTTATCTAGCAAATCCACATTTTACATACTATAATTATATTGTCATATTATTCATTTGTTCAGACATTAAAGTTCCCTTCCACTCTCTTTGAGTCGAGTATTAATTCTTGGTTTTCTTCTTTTTTTCCCCCCATTTAAACAAAGTTGCATTCGTTCTATGCATTCATAAAATGTCACATTTTCAGCTCCAATTAGTTACTAAGTTTTCAAAAAACTATCTAGGTATATTACCATGGAAGACTGGATATGTGATCTTTGTAACAGGAAATCCTTATTTTTTAGTCATTGTGAAAGAAAGCATTAACCTTTTATATTTTACTTTTCAAAATGAAGGTTGTCCCATTTTGAAGTCTCCTCAAACACAGGCCACAAATGCAATCTTATTTTTTCAGGCTAAGAGGGCAACATCAGGAAGGTCCTTCGTAGCCTTTACTATCCAAAAATTCATCATGCGACGGAGACAATGGTCGCTGCAAGCAATATGTGCCATGTGCCACCTGTTAAAGACTCTGCTTTTAAATATAAGTATAGAGGTTCAGTTTCCTATCAGCTCTCTGAAGTAGGTAATCATAGAGCTTTTAAAATTAGTTATCTTGAAACCACAACACGAGTGACCTGATCATCTGCACCTGTATCTATGGCTCATCTGCCATTGTACTTATACTTGTTAAATTATAAGCACAATGGCAGATGTACTTATAATGCAGTAAAAGTTTTAAAGTAAGAGGGATGACATTTTAGATTTATATAGGATTTTGTGATTTTCATTGTAATTTATATTTCATAATATTAACATAAGTGCAATATGATCAACAGATTTCAAGAGGTTGTGAATGCTGCTTTGTTTTGTTGTTTAATACTGATACTGATGTCTTCTTCCAGGTCATACAAAAACAGAAAAAAAAAACCCTCAAATGATGACACTTTAAAAGAGCAGTAAATTCTCTGAATTCTCACAAGGTAACAAAATTTCACACACTTATGGTTTTCTTTTTCTTCTACTGAGCAGCACTGCTAGCTCATTTAGGTGTCTGGATACAGCTTAAGGCTGCAGCACATTCTTTGAGTCATTATCAATTTGCAGTTTGGGCAATGTTGTTGTTTGAGACCATTTTTTATATTCACTTAAAGTTTTAACAGTGAAAGCATTTGAACATGACATGCTATGAGTGAAATATACTGTATTTGTTATTTTTTTTAAAGTACTATTAGCTTTTTTTATAAGCTAGCTTTAATATTTATATTTCACCACATCCATCTTTCTCAGCCTGAGAAACATGAAACTAACATTTTTTGGCAGTGAGAGGTAGGAAAAAATGATGGAGCAAATGGAAAATCCATTACAGCTAGCCATCTAATACTACCAACACCTAGTTCATTTGTTATGGTCTTGTGGAAAACATGAATTTATATGTAAGTATTGAGGTACCGAACCTGAAAACCTGATAAGCAGATATCAGGACATCTGAGTGTTTGGGTCAAGTCAAAATAGAAGCACCATGTATCGCTGCTCTAATATGGCAATGTTGTGTTTTACAATAAACATTTCTCTTCCTTCAGTTAACAACCTTCAATAAGCTAACCTTAAGAAAGTCATCAACAATGATAATGAGAAACTTAACTTTTAACTTTTATTTACTAACTATAATTTTTTTTTGCTTTTTTTATGAAAACAGATTTGCTCAATTAAAAATTTCCTGGAAACTGACTAGGGTTAAGTTTAAGGCCAGAAAGAAGAATAAGATAAAGAATAGGGCATACAGATGTACAAACATGAAAACATGAATAATTCTGCATACCGCAAACCAATGAATTTATCAAATTCAAAAGCTTGAAAAAAATAGTTTGTTTGCATATGTGTGCATGCTTGGCTGATGACTGTGGACCATATGCTGTACATATACAGCATGGCTGTATATATACTGTATGGTCCTCAGTCACCACACACACACACAAACAAACAGTGACAGACAGAGGGAGAAACAGAGAAAATCAGTGTAATGACTGCAGGGACATTCTAATAAATGTAGTGTTTGTAGAAATGTGTTTGGAATATTGAGAACCTTGTCAACTCTTGTTAAATAGCAGTTAGCTATCAAACTAGCAAAACCACAAAAAGAATTGTTGATGCTAGAATGTTTTTTCTGATAATTTCCTGTAATGCTAATGAGAAAAATCCAGCATGTGTTAGCATACTTCGTAAATTGTCAAATGCTATTCTTAATATATAACGTAATAACAATGTTGTTATGTTGTGGACTTTATAATTTGTTGAGAAAAACAAACTCTGGTCTTAGTGTTTAACAGAGATCTTCAATTGTCTTTGCATTTTGTTTCATTTAGGCCAGTATGGAAATGCCTTTGGTCTCAGAAGCATTTGGACTTGGACAGCATGAAGGCTTGGTGGTTACCATGGTTGCCACACAGTAGGACGATTCCTGGTTCAAAGCCCAGAAGAAACCTTTGTGTGGAGTTTGCACATTTTTCCTACACTTGTGTTTGTTGTTTTGTTTTTTTTTTTGTTTGTTTGTTTGTTTTTTTTCCCTCTGGTACTTTCTCCTGCAGTCCAAAAACCTGTATGACAGGTTAATTGAAGTTGTGTGTGGCCCACTGATGGACTTGTGACCTGTCAAAGCTGTCTGCCTTTTTTACAGTTTTGGTGTCTGTTTGATTATCGCTCCACATAGACCAGGGGGAAGTGACTTGTGGCAACTTTTTTGTTTATCTTGTTCACAGAACAAGAAAATATTAGTTTGAAAAAATTACATTTATCATTTTGGGCTGATAATTCCATGCCATTTTTTATACATAAATTTCTCTGCAAAGACCTTCATCTTGCCCTGAAGAATTCTTTGTTTTACTCCCTTTGCTTTATTCTTCCACATCTACTGGTCCCATAATTACTCCTCCATCCACAGCTTAGTTTCAGTTCGTGACTCTCCTTTTCACTCTTATCATTTCTTTTCTTTGATTTTCACAATAAGTCCAAAAACGTCTAATCCTACCCTCAATTTAGGCAACTCTCTCTCCACCTCCTTACTTCATACACTCCTCTAGAAACTCCTTTTCTTGCCTCATCTCAAGCCCACAAATTACTGGACCTTTTTTACCCCACTTCTTATCCTTCCATTGCTCTAATGAATGTCTCTTCACTGATTTGTGTCTTGCTAGAACTTCATAATACCTTCTTGTTATGTTATCCCTTTCTACTTTTTTGAGGCTCCTTAAGAAATCCAGTGCTGGCTCATCTGTCAAAAGGACATTCTCCCAGAACCTTTGTGGTTTGTCAATATGCATTTTGACAAATTCCAGTCTAGGTTTTTAAATGTTTTTTTTTTTTCAAGAGAGTAGCACCCCATCGACCCCCATTGTTGTTTTCCATTAAGTCCACTTTGACTCAACCTGTAACTGATATTGTGATCTGACACTGATTTACCTTGAACTTGGGCAATCTGGAGTACCACTGGTATAAATACTGAGATATAAAAAAGAAGAATCATGATTCTTTTGAACCACAATTTAAAAGCAACATTTGATTTTCATAAGTCAACATATACTAAACATATATAGACTAGTGAGTATATGTTTGATGGATGGATGGATGGATGGACTGTCACTGAAATGTAATTTAAAAAGAAATGAAGAAAAAAACATCTACCCTTTTCCATCTTTGACTTATAGTTGCATCTTACATATTTTGCATTCTGTGCATTTTTTCTATTGTACTGATCACTTAAAACTTGTCACCAAAAGCCCATAGTCATCACATTTGCCTTGACAGTAGGAAATACAGTTAGTTTCTCTTTTTCCTGTACACATTCCTGTGAGTTAATACACAACCCTTTTATCCTTCTCTTTATTGCTGAATTTAGAATATATACTTCTTTTACAGTCATCTTGTCTTAGAACATCTTTCAACTTCCTTTATCTGCCACTTTTGGGAGATAATGGCAGATAAACTCTTGGAAAAAGAGTTATGGCTTTTTAGTATACAGTTGGGGTTGTATGATCACTTCATATTACTTCATATCACTTCAACAATATGTAATTGACACATTTCCCATTTTTTGCTCAAATAAAGTACTTCTACTTCTACAATAATAATAATAATAATAATAATAATCAGTCACCTTCTATTTTGAGTTTCACATCAAGTAGCATTAAGCAAAAATGATCTCAGCTCTGTTTATGTCCATAACTATAAGCAATAATGTAATGCAGTCCACTGTCATTTTACATAACCTTTGCCACTGTTGGTGGCTATAAATACGCAGATCTGTAACTAAATCATGGTTGATATCATTTCAAAAGTGAAAGACCTGAAAGGTGCCCACTTGTAAAGGGAGGTCAATCACATTTAAGCACTTGAGACTCGTGACTGTATTATTACCTGGTACAATCGGAACAGGTAAAAACAGCTCTTTCTCGACATCTATGACATATTGTCTGCATACTGAAACTTGGCAACAGATGTATTGTCACTCATGTAAGGCCAGTATAGTGTTCAACAAAGGTTTTTGCTGAGAATAGTGTCTCTCAGACTTAACTACTGTATGAAAAATGAGTAGCATGCTGAAACTCAAAATGAACATGGTGGCGATCAAACTTTGGTGTAGATAAGTATGTTAGACAGCTGGTGTGGATACCCTAATCAGTTAAACTGGGAACTGAAATAAAAATTGTTGTACCACACATGCGAAATACGGCTAGAAGGCTGAAATACAGGGTGAAATACAATCATTGCAGGTGTATGTCTTTCCTTCTTGAAATTGTTAAATGGTGTGATATTACATGTCTTTTTTTTTTTTTGTTCACCTGAGGTTTTATTTACCTGGTAATTACCCAATAATTTCATTATTCCCTGATATGTACTGTAAATCCTTAGAATTCCAAAAGGATGAACGGTAGGTTCTATTTCATGTGAATGAATATTATTGCATCAGGTCTCAATAAGTTGCTGTGAAAAGTCCAGATTTTCTCTCCTCTCCACTCAGAGACCCATATACCACTGTGGCCTGAGAGGTGTCAAGTGTTAACAATGACAAGTGAGTTGCCAGAAAAAAAAGGAAAAAAGACACATCCAAGCCCACAGAGACAAGTGGCAGAATGTGTGTCAAGGAAATAATTTAGACAAGTATTGAGTGACAAAAGGAAATGACAGCTAACAACCGGAACTGAGAAGCTGCAAAATGGTCCTGACAACTACTTGTCCTGACAGCTCTCTACTTACCTTTATCTTTCACACTTGACACATTTATCATCACTTTTTTAATTTATCTCTGACTTCTCAATTACAGCATCTTTTTTTCTTGACACAGATGATAAACCTGAGTCTAGTTCTCTTTTATTTGTCCTTTTTTGCTTCTGCTCCATGTTTTCCAGATCCTTTTGCACATTAACCAAAGTAAATAAAATACTTTCCAAATATCAGAAACCAATAAATAGGATATCAATCTGTGTTATTAATAATGGAATCAGTTGTTGTACCTAAAATATTTCCTGATCTTTTCTGCACGTACATAACTTGGTAATTGTATTAGTAAATTTGTGCTACTCTATGCAATTGATTTCCATTACACTTTTTCACAAAATGAAGGCAAGTTTTTTCTTTGTATCAGAGTAACTCTCTTAGTTCTGTCCCCATATTCTGTAACTCTCCAAATGTTGTCCTGCGAGATTTCTCTTAAAAAGAAAAAAAAAAAAGATCTGGAGTTGGAAGAAAGTGGACAAAAATGATTTTAGTTTTGGACAAATATCTGTAACTGCCACAACTGCAGTTTCAAAAAATAGCCAACACAGAAATCAAGGCAGCAGATGATGATTCAAATTATTATTTAGAGGCAAAGCTCTTATGTAATGCAGTAACGCATAATGATGAACTGTTATAACAAAACTACATTGTATTAATATTATAGTATTAATGAAACCAAAAACAGCTGGAAACTAGCTTTTGATTGCTTCCAATTGAATGGGTACATCACATATATTGCTGCCATCCCAACAAGCTAACTCCATGGTTGGACAATCAATCAATTATTACATGTTTTGTAATAATATGATGACTTATCATAAGCCAGTTAAATTAAAAACTTATTATACTTATTAAAAAAAGAGAAAAAAAGCATGGCTTGATTAGAAGGACTGCCAGGAAAAAAGTTATTTCTCTCTTCAGAGGGGTCTAACTTTAGATCTGCAAAGTTAGACCCCTTCGTCTCATTTCAGCTGTCAACGATGGTGGAGGAAGTACCACCATCGGGTCGTGGGTCCCTGGCAGCCCTTCAGTAAACCAGTGAACACATCTGCATACCAAAGGATTCTGGCGTCAAATATGAGGCTATCTGTCACACCACCACCAACTGCAGACCTCAGCCTCAGATGCACTGCCATTGTGGGACAGTACAAGATCTGCACATAAGAAAATACTCAATAACATCAATGAACTAAAGCAATATAGTAAAGAATATTCAGCAAAAATGCTCTATAATTGTGTGCGATACTGATTGCATCATATATAACTCAAATTACAAGCTCTTTCGTCATTGGGTGCACTTAATTTTACTATTTCTAAATTCTAGTTTCATTTTAGAATAATGACAGAGTGTAGTCATGTGTTGTTGTTTATCTGAGGTTGCATTTATCATATTTTTTTAGATTTTTCCAGTCTGGACTGACTGATAGTGGAATGAGTGCAGTGATATATATTCTCATAACTGACAAACATTTCTTTAAACACTATCATGATCTGCAACTCTAAATAGCTAAAAAGAAATTACAAGCCTCTCAGAAATATTGTATTTCCAAGTACTTGTCCAAATCTAATCACAGATACTAAAGTATTTTAGAAAATCGCAACTTTCCTCGGGAAATGACAGATGGAGGACAAATTGTTTTGCAATTACGAAACACTTTTCATTCTACTGCCACACAATGATCTAAGCAAGCACAAGCCTAAAAGCACTTTGTCTTTCATCTTAAACTGCAGGCATCTCAGAAGTGAATACAAGGAGCAGATAATTGCAGAGCAGTCATTTTTAATACATTTTAAAGATCTCCTTTTCATGGTTAGCCCAACAATAATAGGTTTATATTGTGTCTTATGGAAAAAAACATCCATTCAGAAAAGACACTGAGCAGGAAAAAGATATGTGTAAACCACTTTTTGTATCATTTTTGCATCAAGAGATTAAAAAAATGCATGCGTGAATAAAAGTGCAGTATGGGTGAGTTTGCATTCAGGGACATATTTGCTCAAGGACTACAGCTTGGGTTGCCTGAGGTGATTTTTCTCTGTAGAAACCACCCATTCAAATGTCAGAGCACTGGGGGACGTTTTTCCACCACACATATGATTACTGAAAATATCACTGCTGCGGGTTGAGTAGACAGCACACTGTTAGGTATATATAGTATCTACATATTTTGGGTTGACTTTTTTTTTTTTTACTCAGTTGGCTTTCTTGTTCTTTTTCAATCCCAATGTCATTTTAAATATTAGTTATTAACAACATATTCACTGAATTTCCTGTTTCACAACATGATGCTGTCAAAATCAGGTTTTCGCATAAACTAGGGATGTAGTGTAGCTGTATTCAGTGTTGGGCTCATTACTCAAAAGAAAAGTTATATATTTATTTTCAATTTCTCTTTTCAAAAGTAATATTCCTTTACTTATTATTCCATGTAAAGTCATTTTCTGTCATGTCTCTCTCTGTTACATCCCATAAATCCCAATTACACAGAATTAGTAATGCCTGTAAAATTCAGGTAAACTATAATTATGAAACCACCTCTCTACCATTACAGTTATGAGACTGTTTTTTTTGCTTTTCTCATACTGGTCCCAATCAAATAGAGCTTTAGGATTCAAACTGTTTTTTTTTGTTTTTTTTTCCTAAAGCTATGAATCCATAAACTTTACTGTCACTATGCAAAGAACATCTATGGTGAGGTGGGAGAAGAAAAATGCTTATCATTTTCACCTGAGAGAGCATATGTATGTCCATGAATTTTTCTCTGTTTATTACTACAGCATCTTCCAATTCATGTTCAGAATCAGCAGGCCAGTTCATTGTACTCCCTGGACAAAGTTTGATCTATTATCAGTAATAGAGGACATCCATCCGTTTGTTTGAAGATTCATAAAACAAATAGTTTAT
>JAOWBL010002603.1:0-13421 GCA_028564865.1 Zenarchopterus dispar | reverse complement strand
TGTGTGTGTGTATATGTATGTGTGTGTATATGTATATATATATATATATATATATATATATATATATATACACATATACACACACATACATACATACATACATATATACACATACATGTTTAGGACATACGACATTTTTGGCACTGCAGTTTGGAACATAAAAATTAAAAATAAGTTAAAATGAAATCTTATTTTTTGATTTTTATGGCTCTATTGGGTTTGATTGACAGTATTGAGACACAAAAGGAGGAAAAGCACACAGACGAAGGGCCACAGATGGGAACTCAAGCCCGGGTCAAATGCACAAGAACTGTATCCTCCAGACATGACCCGTTAAACTAGTCGAGCTACGCGGCGCCCTGACAGTCTTTTCAGGCTTTTCCCAGCTGCTCATGTTGGGAAAGAGCACTTTACTGCAGACGGACTATATCCCCTCTTCAAACAGCAGCTTCCTCTTCCCTCAAGAGCAGGCTTGTTTAAAGTTCTCGCTTCTCCACAAGCCCCCGAGGAACTTCATCCTCATTTGTATTTGCCATCGACCCCTATTGTTCACGGTCCAACATCTCACCCAGCAGTTACTCAGTTTTACTAATGTCAAACCACAACGCAAATAGAGGTGTTTTATATGTACGTTATCGGCAGAAATATCTGGGTAGTGATTATTCCCAAACATTGTCCTCCTGTGTCTCGTGGCAGAGTTGAAAGAGTGAGCTGAGTTCGTCTTGGTCTCAAAAAAAAAAAAAAAAATCTTGGGTGTCTTTTGTTTCCGTAACAGTTAAAGTGACAATGCGTGGGAGCCAGGAACACTGTGTTTTTGGCAAATGTCGCTTTTTAAAAGAAACAAAAAGAAAACTGGAATCAGAAAAGCAGATGAAAGAACTTAACGATTGAGTCATAATGGGAATAGTCTGGATTTTTTTTATTTTTGAATGACTCCATACCAGTATTTATTTTCTTTTGTATGCTTCCGCTGCATGATGCAACTGTGAGGAAACAAGTGGAGACACCTTGGTACATCTCAATAAGCTTATTTGTCAGCTGAATTGTCCCAGTGCTGCTGCTGCAAGTAGGGGCCCCAGCGTCAGCTCTTTTTCTTATCTGTAATTGAATATAGATTTGTTAATTACAAAGTTGGAGCAGCTTTTCCTGAGTGAAAGTGAGAGTCATGTTTTTACCTCCATATTGAACAACGTTTGCGTTTTTCAGAGGACCAATTAGAAACGTTGAAAGATAAATGCAGTTATGTGCAAAAGTTAGTACCTTTTACTTTAATCCTATTTTTGTGTTATGGTCTCAGTTTTAAACAAGTACAGCCTCAAATAAACATTTTTTTTCACCGTGCTTTTATTTAATAAAAAGAATTGGCCAAATAGAAGAAAATTATTTGGGCAACACTAAATACCCTCGTAATACTTCCAAATAGCCAAAAGGGTGAGTTGCAGTTAAGTTCTGATAATTACCTGGGCTTGATGAGCAGGTGTACGGATCTCTATAAAAGCAGATGTTTCAGCAGTTTGCTGGTCCAGACCATTCAGGGTCATCTTAACACAATGCCAAAAAGGAATGATCTAAGCAAATGTCTTAGAGGTGCAGTTGTTGCTGCACATAAACCTGGAAAGTGCTGTAAAACCATTTACAAACAATTTAGAGTTCAGTGTTCTGCCGTGACTCCACGGCAGTAGAAATCAGAGGAAGATTGAAGGTGCATGATCGTTTGAAGGGGTTGCCGAGAGAAAGTCTGTCTAAAAAGAACAGGAAGTCATGACTGAATGTCACAAAACTGCATCTGAAGAAACCACAAGACTTCTATGAACAATGTCCTGTGGACCAATGAGACAAAAGTGGAACCTTTTAACCTTAATATCAAAATAAATAAATAAACCAAACAAAGCATGTTAGCAGAAACACCTCATACCCAAGCACAGCAGTGGAGGGGTGATGATTAGAGGCTGATTTGAAGTTATGGCACCTTCTAGTCAAATTTGAGCCCGTTTATCGGTAGTTAAAAAAGAAAGTGTCATATAACAAGACAATGATTCGAAGCACAGTATTGGAAAAGATGAGAATAAAACAGTCATGATTTTGGAAGGTTTTAATTCTTCCTAAAGTCCAGACCTCAACCCAACTAAAACACAGTGATGAGACTTGAATATCTGATATGAGTGATTAGTCATACAGAAACCAACTTTTTCCAAAGATGGATCTTCCACCTGTTGAATCATGGAGGTACTCAGGATTGCACAAATGATTTCTTTCCTTTTTGGATTTATTTTTGTTAAATAAGTTCATGGTGAAACATGTTGTATGTTGTTGTTTGTCTGATATTTTTCTGTTCTTTTCACTTCGCTTTTCTACTCTTTTGTTGCTTTTCGAAGTTGGAAATATCAGCTACGTATTAAGAGATTTTGCAATGCTGTAATTACGTTAAGTCTCCTTGTGAAATGATAGTTTCTGCTGCGGTATCCCAGAAATGTAATCCAAGTTTTGGTTTTGTTTTCTTTTTTTTCATTTTTAAACACTGCGACTCCGACTCCTAAAACTCCTCTGCCAGGCTGCCCCCACACTCCGGTAATGGTACAACATGCCGCTCGTGTCCAGCACACATCTCCTCTAGTTTCCCTTCTCTCCTCCTCCCTACACACAAACACACATGCACACGCACACACACACACAGCCCTGCTCGGGAATTCATGACCTCAGGCTAACAAAACAGCGGCGGAAAAGCCCTGGGAGAAACGAACACAACTCAGCACTCTCACAGCAGACGAGCAGCGTGGAGCTTCAGTTATGATATCCAAAAGGCTCTTTCCTCATGAGCAGTGCTGTGAGGTGAGAAAGACTGACTTTAAGAATTTATTTACACGGTCAATATGCCCTTAGTGTTGGTGGAAGGAATTCTCTTAAGGGAGCAGCACTTTTGACTGAATTTTATAGATTTATTTTTCATGCTGCTTGCTGCCCTCTCAGTGAAGGTTTTTGCAGGTCTGCGGCTTTAGCTGACGGTTAAAAGTGTGTTACGGTGTAGCTATGTGATAAGGTTTTTACAACCTATTTACAGGCACCATCCGTCCCCGTGTTTGTTTAAACCGGGTGGTCAGAGATGAAGCCCTTGTTGCTGGGATTCATTTTGTATGAGGAACTAACTGTTTTGGGAGATAAGATGTTGAGAACAGGGGGCTTGAAATATAATATAGTTTAAAAAGCAATTTTTTTTTCAGATGTACTAAGTCAAATTGCTCATACAGTTATGTGAACATCCCCATTCAGGAAATTATATTCGAACATTTCTCTATATTTGAGTTTGGTCAGCTCCATTTGGACATTTCTTTCAACTCCAAATACAAACAGTTTATTAAGAGGTATAAGTTTATTTCCTGGACTCCACAAGCTGGAAATCGCTGTGTGAACTTGTTACCAGGTATGCTGAGTTTAAGTAAAACACCTGGTCTGTCACAGGTAGATCCCAGACACAGTCGTTAATGAGGCCTGGAGTTGGACATGTGTGCTGTAGATGAAGCTATACGGAGAATTAGAGCTGGTGTTTGTGTAACTGGCTAAAAATGAATTGAGAACAATATTCCTTAGTCAGCTAAGAAATCTAATTTTATGGGGTACCTATTTTAATGAGACTTGCAATATAAAAACTGAAACAACAATCAAGCAGGACATGTTTGGCTGTCTCTGGGTTTGGCGCTGCCTGGGTCTTTAGATTTGCAGGTTTCTGTGCAATCACAGACCCATACCTGGGTTATCCTGCCTCCCCGTCATTATCTCCACCCAGCTTTACGTTATTCTACTCTTGCTGTACTTCTGAGGTGGATTGCGCAAAGCTGCAAAAGCAATTTCAGGAGAGCCACATCCCACGGTGAGCGAATCAAGGAGCGCAGCGAGGCAGCTTTCTAAATTCAGCTGCTCTGATCGGAGATGTGGAAGAAGTTAGTTTGTTTTTCAATTCAGAAAACATGAGAAAGCCTTTCTATGAATGCTTTAGATAACTGTGTCAACTTTAGCGTAAGAATTCATTGTTGCAACCCTTGAGATGAATGCCAAAAACAAGGAAAATCTCCAAATTCTTCTACCAGAAATAAGATGATTGGCTGATGCTGGGGAGGAAGGTTTTCATTGGCTGCTGACTCCCTCTGCCTTTACCACAGAGGATCTTGCTGACCATATTCATGTTTGCTGCAAGGAAGTTGCAATTTCACGTTTACTGTTTCAGTCTATTTTGTTTGAATCTCAAAATAATCAAGTGAAACCGTCGCATTTGTTACAGTAATCATTCACTGTAATTTAACAGGTTTAATGGAAACAACGTTATGAAACCACACAAGAATACACATATCTGATTCAGAAGAGGGTGTTGATAGATCTAGCGGCAGTGGCCTCAGGTAATGTCTTATTAGCCCCCTGAAGTGCCCCTATCCTGCCGCTTTTCCATCATTTTTCCGAGAACAACAAGATTATTGGCAGGTGCAATTTCATGCCCAAACAGGAAGTGGGACTAAAATGCCAAACAGAAATGCTCACCTTTCGCCAATAACGCTAACACAGGAACAAAGTTTTATGTGAGACAGCGGGGAAAGGAGAACTGGAGGTTAGCCATAAATTAACCCAAATAAAACTGGTCGTCAGTAACGTGTGAGTGACAGCTGTTTTTTTAAAGGCACGGTAAGCAATATCTGATTGACGTCACGTCTGTTGATATTTGGACAAGTGCTCCTGAGGAAATAAAAACAAAAACAAACAATCAAAAAACACTCATCGCATGGGATGTTTGGCAAGTACGAGTCAGGAAAACGTACTTTGGAGGACGCGAGAATGCATGTCTCTCTTTCTGCGACTGGAACATCAGAGTACTTGTGTCCTTGATGATGTCACATCTGATGATGTAACACTAAAACGACTGACCACAGCGTTAGATATTATTCCTGCTCAGATTTTTATTACCATTATTTTATATGATTTGTTATTAATGGATTTACACTTTTGCATGTGAGCCGAGTTATAAATAAAGTTCAGTCGAGAGAAAAAACAACTGAAGACGTGGGAGGAAATTTTAAAGTAGACTGTCTTTATAACTTTACCAGTAACATAAAGTCCCAACTATATTCTCACATGGATACATCTTAAAACCACATTCTGTCAAACAAAAATAAAGGTATAACGTTTGTATTTACTCCTCTCCCCTCTTCCATTACTTGTTGATTTGAAATGCATTCTGGGATACTTTGTTGTATAAGTCTACAGAAGCCTCCGCTAGATGCATCCTCGATAAAGCGGGTGAAGCAAGAACATCCGTGCATTTCCTCTGTTCTTGTTCAGATGCGTTCTTGCAGTTGGAATCGTCTGCAAAAATGAAAGTACTCACAAGAACAGGTATTGAGAAACAGCCATGAACTCTCCCATCATCCCCCTGTTCACGAACAGAAACCCTCCCCCAGTTGGTGATTCACTGGATCGGTGTTTGTCACATAGAACCGCTTATCCTACCTTTTAACAGTAACGTTCACATGTTTAGGCAATAATTTTAGCATTTTGCCCTGACAATTAAATTACCAATGAGTTTTACTACTCAAGTTCTGCCTTTTAAATTACATAAAATGTTTGGTCGAGATGTGATAAAACCAGGATTGTGTGCAAGGATGAACAAGCAAGCTGCTGAACAAATACTTGGGCTGTCTGTGACAAATGTTGCTCCTCGATGGCTCTTTACTTAGAAAATCTACTGACTTCAGATCAGCCAACCGCTCCATAAAACCAATGACACTACCTGGTATCTGCTGAACCGTGAAGCCCAGAGTTCATATGTCAGCACGTCATGTAAACTTCATGAGTTTATATGAGCAATAGGCTCCACCTTAAATGTGTTAAGATGCACATAGCTTGAGTGTATGTGTAGTGTTTAGTCCAAATGTTTTATTTATATTACTTCCTCTTAGGTGTGAGCTGACCTTGTTGAAACTGTTCTGATTCACTCTGAGAGTAAAACATGAAGATTAGCGTTACACTCATGTTTGCATGCCAAACATGTACAATCCATGCTTAGCGCAAATATTAGCAGGGAGCAGTTAGTCCAAATTGTTTGGCTGTCTCAATTACAAAATTTTGAAGATTCATGGACATGAATATAGAATATTTTTAATGCCCTTTTTGGGCCTAAATACTTACAAATAGCAGATACTATGTCCATGAAGACGGGGCCAGAACAGGATGTCTTTAGCATGCAAAGTAATTTTGAAATTACTTTCTGAAATGACTGTCGTACATGTCTGTTTTTTTTTTTTTTTCAAGTGGAAATATTTAGAATATTTTTGACAAAGAAATGGCTAGCTTTGTAATTTTTTTTCTGTGGGTGTGCTGGAAAAGGTGTGCTACACAAAGGTGTGCTAATGACTTGTTAGCTGGAGCTTGACAAACAAATCTGTTTGCTAAGCTTAAGCGGCGCGAGTCCTCTTATGTAACTTTCAACAAAGTTTCGGGTTGGTTTAAAAAAGACAGACACAGCTCTTTTTTTTATACCATAATTTATTTTTTTTCCTCCATTCTTTATATGTCCCCCAAATCTTAACAGGATGCAACAAGACCAAACTCAGAGGTTACTGCCTGGTCTCTGTGCTGCTGTGCGGGGCTTCTTGTGTTGTCTTGGTTTACATTGTTTGGTTGTTGCAGGTATTTTGTTGTTTGGTTATTCTGCACTTTCCAGGAATTATGTAATGAAATGTCAGTTACTTGTGAATCCCAGGAAAAGACTTATTTTTCCTTGACTCATTGTGGGTTGTACAAGTTTGTACTCTACTGCAGTTTTGGACTGTGAATCATGCAGGCTCTCACTTGAAATCACAAGTTTGGAAGGAATGCGGTCTGGAGATCCCAGAATCAAATGTTGTGAATCATTTCAGTCACATGGCAGAAGATCACAGGCTGAATATGACTGTACTACCATGGTGAAGCAAGTCACAGAACACAATGTACTCTAGAGTTGACAATATCTTATTGTCTCCTGCAGATGTTCACTGAAACGCCTTCAGTTAAACCTTCTGCCTGAGTCCTAAAAAAGAGCACTATTTATAGAAAATTATGGTGGTTTTTTTTTTTCTCTTTCTGGGAAAGGATGACGTGGGTATGATGATGCCAAACCAACCGTGAAAATGTATGAGGTGATGTCCGGCGACACCCTGTCCTGGAAGGTGCCCGATCCAAGACAGAGTGTGGCAGAGCCCAGTGTTGAAGGGCAGCTGGCTGGAGATGGAGGAGCGGTGAAAATCCTCAAAGTGTGCTTCTGCACCAACAACAACCTGGGAAAGAACTTCAAGCTGGTGAAATGTGACAGCGCCTGGCAAATTAGGGTGAGAGCAAGTCATCTAAAAAAACGTGGGGAGGAGAATGAAGATGTAAAGGGATGTTTTTCCTCAGTATGTTGAGTTACCCAACAACAGAAAAAAGATCAAAGAAAATGAAATGTTCCTTCCAGGACATTATATCCTCATTAAGGGGTGTCAATGCAAAGATGTTAACAGTCCTTATAACTCTCTTTTTTCTTCTCTTTTCTATTTCTGTACAAAACTACGAGACTTACTGTGGTCCAGAATTTTGAGAATAAAAACCAGCATATACATCAAAATGTCTGGCTCAAGTGGGAGGAGCGTACTATTACTTTAAACGGGTCATGAGACTTCAAGCTGAAAATTTTAAAAGTTTTGATCAGATTTACAGCCTGCAAGAATTTGCAGTTTATGTTTATGATTTTCCTTTAGGAAATTTTCATTCAGAGTAAGAGTGCTTATTCATTTTGTTGTGAATACCACATCAGGCACGGTTACCATGACAACAAGTGACCCATCAGTCTCCCTTTGTCTATTCAGGCTGTCTCCATTGATATCAATGTTTTCATTTAGATTCTCTGTGTTTGGAAAACTTCTAGAGAATGAATATATATATATTTTATATATATAACACCACTGGCACCCCTTAATTTGATAAGAAATGTTTTAGTTTTTCCTGCCACCTCAAACAGAAGAAATTTCAGCCAAATGTACAGTACGTTACCAGATTAAAGAAAAACAGTGTTTTTCATTGTTTGACCCTCAGGCCATCATTCACTCAATTCTGGTCAGCGGTCGCCTGGGACCAAACGTAGAGCTCACGAGATGCTATGGTCTCATGCTGAAGCACCTGAAGTCAGAAGAACTTTACTGGCTCCATCCAGACCTGACTGTCGGCGAGGTGGAACAACGTTACGAGAGCCATCATGTTGAAGCTGAGTGGAGGTGCAGATCGACAATAAGAACATTTATGCCTGACTTTGTCTTTTAAAGTAAAAAGAATCAATATTGTCTGTTGTCTCACACCTAAAATATGCTATTATGTTTTCTTCTTGGCTGCAGGTATGACCTCAGGATCCGGTACGTTCCTGTTAATTTTCTGGAGAAATTCAAAGATGACAGATCTACATTAGTGTATTTTTACCAGCAGGTACAGAATTTACTTGCTCTGCTTTTTTATTGGAGTTGTGTTTATTTATTGAAAGAAAAATATGTTACTGAAATAGAAATGATTCATTTTGTTATTTTAGTGTTTGCGTGGGGCAATTTGATGTTAAGTTTTGCTGCAAAGCAGAACAACATTAGCACTATATGTAGAAGTATTACTTTCTATATAGCTATGATCAGGGATCAAGGACATCCTTATTGTCCCCAGGAGGGGAATTCATTTTAAATCCAGTAGTTAAAAACAAACAAAATCTCAGATTTCATGTTTTTCTCATGTCGTACAGCTCTACTGACGGCAAATGATGAGGATTCAAATACTAGGCTGGGATTAATACAGTCTCACCTGGTCACTGTTGCATAACAGGAAACCTAGAAATATTTAGCAATAAAAATCCGAGGGTATTAAGAATTTTTCTTTTTTTGTTTAAAAACCTCTTAGAGGTTCTACAAAGTGTTTTACACCAGGTTACTTATTGATCCATCCACACAAACATTCACATTCCACTACTTCTATTATATATTCACTCTTTAAACATCAGCAGTTGGATTCATACCCCACACTGGTGTTCAGTGTCAGTGACACATGACACTACTGTGGATCCATCCACTGACCTTCTGGTTGGAGGACAACTGACTTGACCCACTGATCCACAGATGGACCATTTCGGTCCACTGAAACAAGGAGCTTTAGTTTGAAATGATGACATGACAGGTGGTGCTGTCCCATCCGAGTGGGTTACTCAGAAAAGTTTGGGTTTATCTAATGGGAGATACAGATTAGGGATGGCCAAAATTAGGATTTGTGTGTACACATGGACACAAAAAAGGGACTGCATCTGCAGCTGTCTTTGTTTAAAGAGGGATGGTAAAAAGATATAACAAATGTGGTACATGTTGGAACAATTCTCTGTTTAACGGTTGTGGAAATGGGTGACAGGTGCGTAGTGACTACATGCAGTATCATGCCAGTAAGGTCAGTGATGGGATGGCTCTGCAGCTCGGCTGTTTGGAGATCAGGTGAGTCACTGCATTCCTCAGTTCTCCATGAGTAAGACATCATCGAACTGATTTGGACTGATTCACAGCTCATGTGCAAGAATTTTATTGTAGTTTATTTTTAATCTGTCTGCTCCAGAAAACGGGTCATGCTTTTTTTTCTTTTTTTTTACATGATATTATAAAATCTTAACAGGATGTCTTTTATTCCATTTTCACAGGAGGTTCTATAAAGACATGAATGCAAAAGGACTTGAAAAGAAATCTAACTTTGAGCTGCTAGAGTAAGTTTTTACTATTCATTTCAGTGGAGATGTTACTGATGTCATATCTTTAAGTTACATTTACTTTAAAGATCATCTGGCTTGTAAATATTCTTCATCGATACTGACAGTATTTTTATTTTTAACTATTAATTATTTAGAAAAGAAGTGGGTCTGGACCTTTTCTTTCCTCAGCAGCTGATTAACAGCATGAAGGTAAACCTGCCCTTAGCAGCTAATGAAAAATTTGACTTTGTTGAATTGAAATGGATGACTTTTATTATGTGATCGCCAACTCTGGAAATTTTTCTGGTTGCGATCCAGTCCAGGCAGCTACGGAAGATGATCCAGCAGACCTTTCAACAGTACGCGACACTCAAAGAGGACGACTGTATGATCAAGTTTTTTGAAACTCTCAAGGATTTTGTTAGCTATGATGAGGAGGTCATCCCGTGTGAGCTAGTGGTGAGAGGCCATTAAAACTCTTAAAACCACAAAATGGATAGCGAGGCACTTGAAACACTTTTTTGTTAATGTTGTTGTGATCAACATTTTTATTTGCTGACAGCAAAGTTGGAGTCTGTCAGTGGAGCTGGTCATCGGTGGGAGGGGCATTCGCCAACGGACCCAGAAAGACTCAGCAGTGAGTGCTGTCATGATTTCTGTTTTATTTTAGTCGATATCCCAGAATGCCTAAATCGGTATATATAATGCCGGTTGCAAATAAAGTTTGGATGCTGTGTAAAATATAAATAAAAGACCAGAATGCAATGATGTTTTACAAATCTCATAAGCCTCTATTTTATTTATAATAGAACATAGAAAAAATGTCAAATACTGAAACATTTTACCATTAAAAAAAAGCACATTTTGAGTTTGTTTCTCACAATATATCTCAAAAAAGTCGGGCTCTGGCCAGCAAAAGACTGGAAACGTAAGGGATATTACAAAGAAACACATGGAGGAACATCTTACAACAAAAAGTTAGTGACATGATTGAGACTATTAGGTATAAAAAATAAAAAGCTTGCTTCTGTCTGAAGTAAAGATGGACAGAGGTTCTCCAGTCGGGTGCAGACTGATTTCAAATTTCAGACTGATTACACATAATTTCAAAATAATGTTAGTCCATGTAAAATTGTGACGACTTTGAAAATATCTACAGCAAAGAATCATGTCAAGAATCTGAGAATCTGGAGAAATCTCTGTGTGCAAGGAAAATGCTGAAACTCAGTATTGGATGTCCTCAGGTGTAACTACTTTAAAAACAGACATAATTCTGTATTGGAAATCACCACATGGACTCAGGGACATGAATTCAAATTACAGTATAGGTTACCATGGCAACCACAACTGCCGATTAAAGAGCTATCGTGCAGAGAAGAAGCTCAACATGATCCAGAAACATGCTGACATCTTCTGCAGGTCGAAGCTCATTTAAAATAGACTGTTGCAAAGTGCAAAGCTGTCCTGTGATCAGACGAATCGAAATTAGAAGTTATTTTTGGAAATCATGGACGCTGCATCATCTGGACTGGAGAGAAGAAAGATCATCTTGCAATTGAAAAGCGTGTATCTCTGATAGTACAGGGGTGCATTAGCATCACATATACAATTTTTAACATCTGGGAAAAAAAGAAGCTGAAAGATAAATACAGGTTTTAGAGCAAAATGAGCTTCCAGCCAGACGACGGCGTCTTCAGGGAAGGCCTTGCGTCTTTACTGCTGCACCCATTACCAAAGGATGGATTTGTAGTACAACAGTCCAGTGAAGGTAATGGTCCACCTGCAGTCCAGACTTTTTACCAGTTGAAAACTTTTGGCACAAGTAAGACAAAGAAGATCCAGAAATGTTGAGCAGCTCAAATCTTTTATGAGACAAAAATGGGACAAATTTTCTCTCCCAGAGTTCAGCAACACCAGCAGCTGGTTTCCTCGTGGCTTTTATGTTCTGTTGTCAATGAAATAAAGGTACATATTTGCAGTTTTGTTGGTGTAATCTGTGTGTATTGTTTTGAAAGCATTATTTTCTCATATATTTCTGTGCGTAGTTGACTTATGGACTAACAAGCCAGCATCGTAATTAAGCTCTAACTTTTTGTGCCACAGGCTGTGTTTCTAGCTGACTTCAAACAGATCAAGAAAATACAATGCTTACCCCAGAGTGACGGCAAGGCGTGTCTAAACATTGACATAGAGCGCGCTAGACAGGTGAGTGCAACAACAACATGTTGCAAACCATTGTTGAACTGTGACCCAGTGCATGCGTTTGAATGTCGTGTCTGTGTGTCCTCTTTGGTAGCGTCTGTCCATCAGCGTGGCCAGTGTGGCTATGGCGGAGAATTTGATGGATCTCATTGATGGATACTGCCGCTTAGAAAATGACACAGATAACAGTGTTATCTACCAGCCAAACAGAGGTGTGTAAGGCTTAGCAAGGACCTTTTTGTTTCAATTTTTCTTGGATTAATGAATGCCAAAAAAAAAAAAAAAGAGTTATGAATGTAGATATTGGAGGTCTAATGACCTCATATGAATTTCTTTTATATTATATTTTTAAAACTTACCTGAATTCACATCACTTGCAGACGATAAGGCTGCACGGCCTTCCTTACCTGAGATCCCGACAAGGTGAGCGACTGTTTTGTTTTGAATTGCATAATTTGAAAATTTACGACTGCGACTTTCTTTCATGTTGCGTGTTTTGTTTGGAGCAGCAGAGACATCAGCTCGAGCAGACACAGCATGGGTGAGCCCAAAGTTTTTATATTTTTCCACGAGTCCAGATATTCAAGATGAATTCAAGAAAAAAAAAAGTCCATGTTGACCAGATGTGGCTTTCATGTGCATTTCCAGGTTCTGATATCTACTGTGAGATTCTCGATGAGAGGCCAAAATCAGGTTTGTCTGAAGTGGATATTCACACAACAAAGCTTGTGGAAACTCATTTTTGAGAGTTTACTAATTGTCTGGTCGCTCGCCAGTTGTGAAGTATGGGATCAATCGAGATGACATCGTGCTCGGACGGATTCTTGGCGAAGGCTTTTTCGGGGAAGTCTACGAAGGCGTCTACAAAAAAGATGTAAGTGTTAGTTCAGGTAAACATCGCTGCCAAAGATCAAGAGCGGCAAAGTGGAACTACGTAGGGTACACCTCACAAGAAAAAACAGTTTTGTTTATTTTTCCTTTATTGTTTAAATTTACAGAATGGCGACAGGGTCAATGTGGCAGTTAAGACCTGCAAGGACTGTTCACCCGATGTCATGGAGAAATTCATGAGTGAAGCAGGTACGCTGACAGAAACAGATTTTTTTTATTCTAAGAACATAGTAAAGTAGCGGGTCTTAGTATTAGGCCAGGGGTCTTGAACTCCAGTCCTCGAGGGCCGCCGGCCTGCACGTTTTAGGTGTTTCCTTGCATCAACACACCTGATTCAAGTTGATGCTCGCCAGCAGTTTGTCATCAAGGTCTTTTGCACAAGTCTGTTCATGACAATCATTAGTATCATGGTGTGAAGAAGCAGGGGAACATCTAAAACGTGCAGGACTACAGCCCTCCAGGGCTCGAGTTTACAATCTCTGAAGACCATCAATGTGTGTATGTATGTATGTATGTATGTGTGTGTATATATATATATATATATATATATATATATATATATATATATATATAT
>JAOWBL010002600.1:0-13423 GCA_028564865.1 Zenarchopterus dispar | reverse complement strand
AAGTAAAACTTTAAAAAGGCCTTCTAGTCTCTGAATCTTCTTGTGTCTTTTTGTGTGTTAGGAAACTTGGGTACGAAGTAACAGCAATCTTTTACAGTCCTATTTCAGAAAGTTTCCTGACACTCCCACTGGCTTAAATTATAAAGAACAACAAATTAACTTACCATAGTTATGCAGATGACACATAGATATACCAGGAGACTGAAGCTCTATTCAAGCTCTTGGTAAATGCATTGAGGAGATTAATGATTGGATGTGTCACAAGTTTCTCCAGTTAAACGAAAAACAAAACTGAGGTAATTGTCTTTGGAATCAAAGAGAAAAGATTAAAGGACAGAGCCTCAGTCTACATGCCTAAAAATCACCAGTCAGGTCAGAAATCTGAGGCATTATTTATGGATTCAGACCTAAATTTGGAAAAACACATCTGCTCAAGTTATCACTAAGCCAAAAAAAAAAAAGGACATTTGGCTGTCTGTCCGTTAGAGGATTAACTTTGAAGTTCTGATGCTGGTCTAAAAAGCTCTGAATGTTTTAGAACCAAAATGCATCAGTGACCTCCTGACCCAGTGTGAAACTTCCTCGGGTCATCAGGATGTGGGTTTTTATCAGTTCCCAGAGTCAGAAACACACATGGAGAAATTGTGTTCAGCTTCTATGCTCCATATATCTGGAACAAACTCCCAGAAAGCCTCAGATCAGCTGAAACACTCAGTTTGTTTAAATCCAGGTTAAAGACACACCTGTTCTCAGCTGCATTTGAATAAAACTTTCAAAAGTGCAGTTACTTTTAAGTTTGAGTTTCAAACTTGATTAAACTTGTGTCTTTATCTATTGCCCTTTTTTCTTCCTTTCTTTTTGTTTAAATTTTAAATCATGCTTTTTATTTTCTGCTATGTGACAATGTTTTAATGTCTCTGAAAAGCACTTTAAATTACCTTGTTGTTGAATTGTACTATACAAATAAACTTACCTTGCCTTATACATAAAGGAAAGTAAAAGATAAATCTAGGGATTTTCACATTGTTTAACCTTTTTTCCTCTAGCTGGACTTCAATTTTGATTGAAGGTCAAGAAATGGCAGGGAGGAAATTAAACATCTCTTGTCATATTTTTTAGCAATAATATATCTCACAGAAAACTGTAGCTCATTTTTACAAGTCGTAGAGCAGATTTGTTGTAGCACTTTCTTCCCAAATGTCTTTGAAATGACCTTTAGTGAAACATTATTTGGCTCAAATTGCTAAATAATGCTGATCTGTGGGATCTAATAACTCAATCATGACACCACTGCTCTCCAGTAAATGAAACTAAGCAAGTAAAATAAAACCAAGCAAGTAAACTAAGGGGGAGTGAGACCCCATCTTTTTCAAAGCTTTGTGTGGACGGGAGGTCAACTACCAATTCAGCAAAAAACGTTTCATAATGCAGTCTCAAAAGGTAATTGGATGGAATTTAATTTTAAGTCCATCACTTTCTTGTTTCCTGACATATCTACATATTTCTCTCAATATGGTTTAAATATTTTGTTATGCTTTCAAAAAGGTTGTTTGGTTTTGTTTGAAGTGTTATTTACTATCTGCAACTACAATTACAGGGTTATTGAAAAGGCAACATCACGCAAAAGCTTTCAAATGTTTTCTCAACTGTTCACCAAAGGAAAATTATTATTGAAGATTGATAATCATAATATTTCTGTGATTGAAGTTACATCTATAAGAGCAAATAAAAAAGGTCAAAAGCAATATGTAACAGACAAAAGTAAGAAATTCTCACATTCAGGAAACAGTTTTTGGTACAGTCAGTGATATTGAAGTATGTACACTTTAACTGTAATACAAGCATTTGAGAAAATTGGATGATTTAACATAATATGAGTACTTCAGAGTGTCCAGATGGCCTTTAAAATGAATGAACTAACTCTTGTTTCAGGACATGTGTTTTGCTCAAAGACACATTGTATTTAAAGCACACGCAGCAAAATGGCAAGCCATGAAATGCTGAATCTACAAAGGCACAGCTAGGTGATGAAGCGAGGGAGTGTGCGTCATGTTGATGTATGCTACAGCATGTGTGAGAGTCATGGGAGAACAGTTGTGCCCTAGATAACATAAACTGTCGAAACGGAAAATCCAAGTGTCTGTGTGCATCTCTGCACGGAGAAACATCAGTGGTTTGCAGCATGCTGATCAAACAATCAAGAGGACATTTCATGGTCGTGGGTTATCTGGTGAGGTCACTGCCGCTGGTGTCTCCATTTTTCTGCAATCTGAAGCGGCAGCTGAAAACACAAGCCCATGTTTCATCATGATTTTTAATGCTGAAATCATCATTTGATGTTTATTGTTCAAATTCAACTGTAGCTACACACCTAAGATCCAAGGAGTACTTCATTTTTGCATACATGATGTAAATTTTAATGCTTTTTCTATTAGTTCTGACTCAGCCATGTAAGACCTGTAAACCTTGTTTGCCTGTGTTATGTGTTACTTAAAGTTGCATCATTGTTTTCACTCCGTTCAATGAAACTCATCAGTAAGCATCTAACAGATGCTGGAATTACAAGCTCATAGTTGCATGCTTCCACTAACCTGCCAAGTTGAAGTTTTTGCAAGATCTTTTGGACACAAAACAACTTCAATTGTTCCATCCCTTGAAATACAGAATAAATGGGATTTAAAGCTGCATCCAATAAAACAAATATGATGTTTCAACCCAAGGGTGTAGTGAGCTTGGGGACATAAAAACAGTCGGTTCTCTTATATTTGCAATCCATGTTAGAAACATTGAATCTGATTTACATCTTCAACCCAGCAACACAAAAGATTGTCTCAGATTCAAGGTGAGGTATCCAAAACTAGACCCACCAATTCAGTAAATATAAACTGAAACATGGCATTTTCATGGCACTCACTTATAACACTGAATAATTTCCACAAAGTGTTTTTGCAGAACATTATGATGTCAGACCAAGGTTGAATTTTGACCTTTTGAACTTCAAATACCATAGCTTCATTTTTAATTTGCTTGAAATTTTGTTCAGAATTACCACCATCATTTTCAGCCCTCTGGCCATTGAAACATTCTGTTTGGTCACAGTGATCCTGACATTTAAGGTTAGGCCACCAAATTCTAATGACTTCATGTCTGAGTCTGCGAGAACATCTGGGAACAGAAGACTTCCCCTCGAGGAGTCCCAGAGGTTTGTTTTTCACAAGAGTAGGCCAGACAGCTGTACAGCCTGCAGATATCTTATCATGTTATCGCTGACAGGGCATTAAAATGATAATTGTTAGTAAGAGAACATTTTTATGGTTTAAAAAGACAAACTTTGATTTGAATAAATTACATTTTTAATGCAGGATGAAATCTACTGTAGTTCAAAAGTCAGTTGAGCTAAAAGGGCCTTTATATTTCATGTCTTTTTCAACATGATGAGACATTTTAAGTACAACTTACAGATGACTGTCAATTGGTGAAAACTATTAAAAATGTGATGCATAAGAATGAAAAAAGAGACCACATTAGCTGTTTAAAAACAATGTCCTGCACCCTCTTTATCACCACTGATACTGCAGTGCAGGAGGCTCCAGGTGGTCTACAGTTGACTTTGGTGCCCTAATTGTCTTTATCAGCTGCACCTGTGGGTGTGGATAAAAGTCACTCAGAGGACTGGAAAAACATAGCAGTTGCTGTTTTGATAGTAAAGGAGGTGGGCTTTTATGGTTTTCTGCTGATTTATTTATTTATATATATATATTTTTTTTTGACTTGGGTGAATTTTAATAAAATCTTCATCTTTATTTGTTTGTATTTGGGAAGACACTGGTGTTTTCTATTTTGCCAGATGTCACCAACAGTCACATCAGCATCACTGCAAAATGAACTGATTTTGTTTTCCTGAGAGTGCCACCTCATATATATTGACTTAGCACAGTAATTTTCTTGTGCATGCCATGTTATGTCAAGTTATCAGCTGATACTGAATGTTTAAAGTCAACAACTGAAGAAAAAGATTTATGGCTGCTGTCTTAATGACAACATGCAGAGCTGCACATTAGTGCACAATATAATGATGCATACACCAACTCGGTTATACTTTCTTTGTGAATTAAAATCTCTGGGCATGCATCTACTGCTTTCACAGCTGTTGTAAGGTGGGCAGGATACAACTGTTGCTAAAAGAGTGTAGGCTGAAAAGGCAGGGAGTTACACCTGAAAGATACCTGAGGATGTGAAAAAATCCTGGATTGAATTCTGTCAAACTGCAAAAGAGTGATGGTGATAATATTTTTTGTTTTTCTTTTTTCTCTCAATCCTTTCCTCTGGGACAAATGCCATTCAGATCTGAATGACCACACATAGAGAAAATAATGAAAATATTTACTCTCTTCTCTATGAAATTCCAGCAAGACTAGCTATGCAAAGTTAATTATTGCCCATCAGGCAAGATCTCAATAATTCAAATCATGACTAATTTACCTAGTATGTAAAAAAACCCCCAAATGTGTTGCAAAAATTTAATTAGCCAAGCCGCCAGTCAAAAAATACAAGTGTAGAAATTTACAGCTAGAATAAGTAGAGGAAAAGTGTGGATGCTTATATTATTTTAAATACTCTGAGCAAGTAATATTTTCTGAATAATGTTGAAAAGACTTTAAACGTCCATAATTTCCCAAACAAAAGACCACTCAAAACTTATAAGACATAGAAGGCACACAAGTATGCATGCACATACACATATTACATGCATATGGTCCATCTGTGTTTCGCCATCACATGAGATTTGTCTGATGCCCAGAGAGCGAGCAGATCTCAGCTGTGGCTGCACACGGACGCCCTCAGCGGCAAATGTTCTGCCAGAAAACAGGAAGATTATATGTTTAGTCAGACAGGTGAGAGGTCACATCTTACTCTTCCACAGCAAAATTACACTTGTGAGAAAATAATGATGAAATCTGCAACCTGGATATTTTAGGAAGTATAATTAGGTAACAAGGGAGAGAAAGAGCTCCAGTGAAATGGCACAAGAGCACAAGCACACTTCAGTCAGCTGGCTCAGGGGACTAAATTTATTTATGTGGACGCAGCTAGATATCTGGCAGCTAGTCCTATCGCACCCCACAACCCTGCAGACGGTATGTCCAACTTTGTACAGAAGAAGCAAGGTTATATACACAGAGTCTGGTGCCAACCATGAGCAATCACATCATTTTTTTTGTGCTGATAGTATTGGCCATTCATCAAATAACTCTCCCCAACCTTTGCAGAATACACACAAACTTGGATTAATCCATTCAAGCCCATCAATCTACAGAATACGCCTCAGCAGGCAATGCAGCAAATAATTTTTCATTTCACATATCACAGGCATTTATGTTGGTAGCAGGCAATATACAAAGTGCAGCGCCGGTAATGAACTGAAAATGGATGTAAGCTTCGGGGCAGATGTGAATGTGACTAGGTACAGACGCAGCATGAATTACAATAGAGGCATGTATTTAATGATGATGAATACGTAGATATTTAAGCCCATTATGTTTGAATAATATTTATTTGTGTGCGTGTGTGTGTGTGGGGGGGGGTGATTGGGCCATGGGTGTTGTAAGAACAACTGGACAAACGCTTTTTGATGTTTCGAGTGTCTTTCTCAGGACTTTACATAAGCAAAAAAACACTCCACCTAATAACAGGTCATGCAGCAATACTTAGAAAAGTGGAAATAAAATGAGCAACTGTTCAGTATTTATAGCATTTAAAGCCACAATAAAGTTGTTTCAAAATGAAAATAATTTCTTTCGTTTGTTTGTTACTTAACAGAGTTTATGGTTGGATAAATCTCCAGCCCGGTCACATGTCTCCAGGTGGGTTACTGAACACCAGACTGCCCACGTTCCCTGCCCACTCAGTGCCAGTCCCAAAGTTAGATAAATGGGGGAAGTTGTGTCAGGAAGGGCACTTGATGTAAAACCAACATCAAATCAATATGTTGAACAATCATTTGTGGCAACACCCGAGAAAAGCTGAAAGGTGTTGCTGTTTATTGTGCATAAGGGAAGGCAACATTTATGTTGCAGTTGTTGTGGTACAGCTCTACTGTACAAACATACAATGAGCTGCAAAATTTATTACATAATAGATTCAACCATTGATTTAAATTAAAGAAAGCAACAATGAGAAACTCTGCTTGCATTATTTTCTTCCAGTGGAATGAATGGATTGAGACTAATATCATAACAGGGTGGGTCAGTAGGTAGAAAGCATGTGGCGAAGACGAAGGAAATGACTTCTCAGAGGGGTCTTGTTTTTGAACAGTATCTTTTGTTCAGTTTATGATTTTTATTCAGATCACTGCTTTGCATGTCATGTTTGGCTTCATTCAAACCTATAGTATGAATTCAGTATAGCTCTGAACTCAAAGTTTTCAATCGTTTACAAAACAAAACGACATACCAGTAGCCACGCTCTTCATTTCATAGTTAAAAATGAAAAAAAAAATCTAAAAAATTGGATCTGCTGTAATGAACCATACAGCCATGACAACATTTTCAGAATACAGTAATACACAATACAAATAAAGGTACAGATCTCCCAGTCTTGTGACAAGTGCTCCTTTATGGTAAATAAAGAAAAGTAACCTACTTCAGTTATTACATAGTACAGTGGATGTCGCAAGTAGGTGTTAAAAGGTAAAGGTGCAACCAAATCCATTTAAAGCAAACCTAGTTTCATATGATAAAAACCATAAAATAGGATGATAACATTCAATGTAAGTAGAATACCTCACAGCGTAGTACTTGCATTTGTACGCAGCCCTGCTAACTGGGTGAGAGTTCAGTGGGGTGACACCACCTTTTTTTTTTTTAATGTATTAAGAACTAAAGGTTCATACCTGCACAGGCTGATAAACCATTAATACAACAGTCATTTCAGTCGTTATTGATTTGACAATAAACTTAAGAGAATAATGTTTCCTAAACTCCCAAATAAGCAAAAGGTAGATGGAATAGAAACTATTTTGTTTACAGTCTGCATCTTTGTTGTATTGGTGAGATCACTGTGGTGCAGACAGAAAGGTTCCTGAGCTACCCATCTTGCCCAGTAGGAATTTCATTTGGCCCTGTTGGTCTCCATTTTTCTCTTTAGCATCACCACCCAGAATATGACCCAGATACTTAAGCTCCTGCTTTCCTAATGCACATCTCTTGGCTTGGATTGTCAAGCTACCCTGTTTTATCATCTCTCTGACCTGTTCAGGTGTTTCTGTTATGATTTTCTGTAAATAACATGTTTCAGAGAATTACCTTGACAAAATCTTGTTCACCAGCTCTGGAACATGAACATGAAATCCAGGAATCATCTTTGTAAAACACTGGAAGCTTGTGCTTAAAACAGATTTTAGTCAATGGATTTTATTTATACATACTGCTTTTCTCATCTTTGACCACTCAAAGTGCTTTAATTGTGCAAGCCACATTAATCCATCCACACAGGAGTCTCTTGGCCTATACAGATGTATAAAGTTTTTTTTTCTTTCATGAAGAATAGCAATTGTACACTGCAAAATAAGATCCTCTAAAAATAAACATAATCTATGAATCTAGTCAAATTTGTCTTATCCATCCATCCATTTTCTGTACCTACTGAATCCATTTCTGGATCATGGGAAATTTGTCTCATTTTAAGTGAAAATCTCTTTGCCAATGGGGTATAAAATGTCCTTGACTAGGGTTATCGAAATATAAAATTTAGAGATGCATAAATATAAAATTTTCACGTTTTCTTAAAACTAGGCTTTTTTAAAAAATTAGTTTTCAATTTGGTAAATGATACAGGACAGAGTGGGGCTCAGTGTCTTGTTTTTGAATATGTGGACTGCAAGGCCACAATCAACCTTCTGACTTCAGGGTTGGCAGGTCAATACTTTTTCAGCCACAGTCACAGAAACTGTGCTGATAAATTTAAAAAAAAAAAAAGTCATTAACACTGCAAACTCCAGCATGTGCTCTGAAATATGTATTTTTTTAAGGCTATGAGAACTTGATGAAGCAAAGTTAACGTTACTTTATTAACTTTACTTCTTGCTAAGAGAAAATATGCTGAATTACTTGCTTGAAAATGAAAAGTACTTTTGCATGACTCAAACAAAAGAAAGTAGAGACAGTTTTGTGCAGCATAACTGCTTCATGAACTTGTCAGTCCACATTACATGAATATGCTAACTGGATTTGAGAGAGCATTGCTTCAAAACCTGGGGCAAAACTTCAACTGAGAAAAAACACAAAAACAGGTCCCACTTTATCCACTGAGCTATAAAGCAGGAGATGCAGTGCTTCAAACAATTCTACTTATTGTACAGCTTTTACTGAATAGCAACAAATTTGTAAAATAGTTATGTCTTTTTTAAATTTTCTTTGCTTTCTTTCTCTGTGAATCACGGCTTCATATGCTTCAGTTGGCTTTGGTGTTTTAGGTGCTGATGGGCATGTCTTTTCATAACCAAGAGTGACTTGCCAATAGCTCTTACAGAGATCCAGTGTGTTAATCTTTCATGACCAACTAATTCAATGAGATTCTCTAGCTAGTGGATAAGAATCAAACAAGACAGCATGTTTTATTTTCTGAAGGCAATAAAAAACTGTTAATTTGACTTTTTTGATTACTGAAACTACTTAGTTGCTTCTTCCACTTGTCAATAGCACTCTCATCTTTTATCAAAGATACTGGTAAAAACATGTTGATTGATAAAGCTGCTAATAAGTCCAACAAAGTGTAGAAGCAGTGCAGTATGTCATTGTGTCATCAGGACAAAACTGGGATTAAAAATGTAATACATGTTGACTAAGGTCATTCAAAATGAATATGAGTGGTCATAAAACTGATCCCTGAGGAACACCCATGGTTACACAAAAGCACCAGCAGCACAGGCCCCTTTGCCGTCTGATCCTTACAAAGAGAAGCCAAGAATAACAAATCTGGTGAGACATGATATTCACTTTGGATCAGCACTCCTATTAAGCAAAAACTACATAGCACATTAAAAAAAGGTCCTTACTTTGTTTTGTTGGCATTCAGAATGAATTTAAATCAAACAAACTCACAATGGTCTGAAATGTAAAATTTATGCTCCTAAATGTTCAACCTCTCATCAATTTTTAGGGCTAAAAGATGGAGTTGTTGTTGTTATCCCAACACAAATCCCCAAAAGTACAAACTGAAGAATTTAATCTCCTTCTCACCTCATATTCAACAACTGGTGGAAAAACAAACAAAAACAAACACTTTTTTTTTCTAAAGTGTCTTTATTTGACAAGCTCAATATGATACTTATTGCCAGTACTTTTATGCTTATCCTAAGTGATAGTTATGTTATTGACATGTGTGCAACAGTGCAACATAAGCTGGATACAGTCTACCATGAAGAGCTGAAGTTCATTACAAGGTAGTTGAACTCAACTTCCAAGAATTCCTTGAATAAAATATGGCAGGAATTTGATCTGGTGTCTTGACATAATTGTAAAACCCACTTGTTGAACACTTTTATGTGTCAGTTGCAAAAGGATGGAAAGTTGAATATTTACAGCTTTCAGCTCCATAGAAAAAAATACTGTAAGCTCCTGAGGACTACTCTATTTTAACTTCTTCATTGACACCATCCTGGAAAGAGACGAGCATTAGATTCTATTGCTTTCTTGGAGAAACTGTTACGAAATAATAGACGCAGGGTTGGATGAATGGTCCTTTCTAACTTATCAGAATAGGCTGCAACTAATGTTCACTACGATTGAACATGATAAATGATTAAGAAAATGCCATAACCTATAACTGTTATCTACAGAAGTGAGTAAACTACATCATTTAGATATGTATATCGCCGTATGTTTAATATATTTCTAATAAGATTTTTATTTATTTTATTTAGAAACAAAGGCACATACCAAAACGTAGATGTTACATTTATAAATTGAAAATAAATAAAGTCAATGTCAGGCAGGGGTAAAAGGACGGCGTTTGGACCCGGGGCAGACCTTATTCAGGAAGAGGGCGTAGGCTCTGTCTGCCGGTGGCGGAGGAGGAAAGCTCAGGGACTGCCGAGCTGCTCGCGCACAACCGCGAGGTCCTGCCAACCGCGGCGCGAGCGATGCGAGTCAAGGGCTGAGAGGGACAAAAAGACTCAACCAAAACACCTCGTCCTAGTATCGTCTTGTTTCAGTGGTGGGAAGAGAAACACAGCACAACGAGCATGTCGGTGTTAGCTCTCCAAGAATATGAATTTGAGAGACAGTTTAACGAGGAAGAAGCCATCCGATGGATGCAGGAGAACTGGTAAGGCTACGGTCACGTTAGCGCCTCGGTTTTAATCCTCTGTTATGATAGTCGGAGTTTTCTGCCACAAATTCATCGTTGTTTCCTTGTGTTAAATCTACGCCGGAGGCTTTAACACCGCAGAGGTATCAGCTTCGATCCCCGGGATTAAACCTTGACACATCCTGTTATATCAGGTTGTCTGTCATCATCTGCTAATGACTGAACGTGCTCGTAAAACGGAAACAAAAAACAATCACACGGGCCTTCTGGCGCGTGAGAATAATGTGTGTGCAGATCATTTATACAGTCTGTAGTCTAGACATGTTGGCTGATCGCCGCTGCGTTGTGCATCCTTCACGGGAAGGATTTGTCCTTGTTGTCCTGTGATTTATTCTGCCGGCATCGGTACCTCGGTGGTGGTGTAAAGGTCATCCATCCTCCAGATGCTTCATCCACTCAGTCACTGGGCCAGTAGTCTGCATTAATCCAAGCTTGGCCATATGCTGATCGGTTACACACACACACACACACACCATTTTGGATGAGATTACCTCATTCTGATCAGTAGGCTTCAACAGATTTGTATCTACTTTTCAAAATGTATAGGCAAATCCACGTCAATTTACTGGAGATTGAAGAGGTAACACATCGCATGTTATTTACAGTTATCATTCAATTTTATCTTAATATTTTGCCACAGACAAAGACATTGATTGATCAATCAATATATGTCCTTGTCCATGATGAAATATAAAGATAATGAAAAAATAAAACAATATTTCATATTTTCATAAATCGTTTTCATAAATTGATGTTGTGTTTATTATCAACACAAAGTAATGTAAACACTTAAACACATGACAGCATCTAAATGATATGTCCTGTCACTAAAAAGAGGAGAATCTCTTCTCATATCAAGCCAAAATTTAGATCTAAAGCACATTTAAAACAGCTTAATTTGACTAAAGTGAATTCAAACAATACAGATATACTCAACAGTCCCCAAGGTTATCAACATACAAAACTACAGTAAAACATCAGTAATAAGAACATAAATGAACTTAGTATTATTATTATTATTGTTGTTATTTAGTAAACAACCCAATGGACTAACTTACAGTATCTACATGAAACCTAATTAAAATGACTGTTGAATGTTGACTTAAGATGAAAATGCAAATACAGTGTGTTAGTGTTTACCCGGGGTGGTGTCTGTCAAGTTTTGCACAACCTGGAATGTTGACAGCTGATGTTTCACCTGTTACTACTCCTGTAACGTAAATATTGCTTGGTAGTTTTGTGCAGCCAGGCGTTCCTTTTTGTGGGCCATGTGCTGGTCCAACCAAGCATGGACTCATTGGAGGGTCACTGTTGTCAAGGTCCATTTCAGGTTGATCAAGAAATGGCGGTAGGCAAAATGAAGTGAGTCATGCGTAAAGTTGGCATAAGCTTCATTAGGTTTGCAGTGGAGCTGGGTTTGTAAGAAAAACAGCCAACAGTGAGTGAAAAACTGTTTATCTGACCTTTTCATCACATTGATCTGGGTGTGGAAAGCAGCTACATTTTACGTATTTTTCCTAAATGTAATTTATAGAGGGACTCTTTTCTAGTTTCGTTCTCATTCATTCATATGAATAATGTGTGTGTGAGAGAGAGAGGAAGGGAGACAGCGTGGTTGCAGTGTGTAGGAGCTGTCCATACCCTGGTACTGACAACTAACCAATAACATTCATCTTCTGATGTCTGCTGACAGAGCAGTAGCCAATCACGTTGCAGCTGATCTGTGCCGATCTCTGCTAGTCCTGTAGTGGAGGGTGTCAAACAGGGGCAGCGCACATGGCCTATAGAGGCAGCTACCACAGGAAAGTGGGACTTGATAGCTCATTTATTACATTTATTGTGCACAGTGTACAACTAATTGTGACATGTTTTTATGTTTTTGGTAAGGCCTGTGAAAGAAGTTTAAAAGTATGTGTAATGTAAAACAAAATGGAGAATTTTCTTGTTTAATGGTTAGTGTTTAGTCCAACACTTAAAAACCAACTGAAAGTGCAGTGAGGTGAAGTGTTTTTTTTTTTTTTTCTGTCTCTTGTTAACAAATGATCAATTTCAAAAGCTCGATTAGCCTTCATCTGTCACGGATTCAATGTTTTACAATTTAGTTCACATATAAAAATCGGAGATCTTATAATTAGTATATGAGCCTTTAAAAAAGTCAAACATAATTTAAGGTAAATTTACAGTTTATGCATCTCTAATTATATATTGTACATGCCCTAGTTAAACATATAATCCTGCATCATTGTAACCACAACTTCAGATGTAGCACATTTGAGGATTTTCAAAAATCATGATAACTTTGAAATATAAATATAGACGGTGTGAAGGAACTTCGTACCATCTTTCATCCTGGGAACAGAGTGCCATCCCATCTTGTTAAGAAAGGCTTCCTGTTACAGGAACTGTCAATTCTGGTGAAAAAGGAAGGAAAAAAGTAAAGGAAAAGGATAGGAAAGATTAATCTTTCTGGGGTAAATTGAATGTAAGATCTGTTAATTAAAAATATGATCCCCTGGGAAAACAGGAAAAAGAAGAAAACTGCTTAGCAACAGCAGTGAACCTAGTCTGCAAATCCCCCCAATCCCAATCAATTTGAGCATTCAGAGGATGTGCAGGATCAAACCTGAGTCAGTGAGACTTTATCAGGAAACCTACAGAACCCAAACAGTCCACTGTAAATACCCAGGATGCCACCACTGGTCCCATGTGTGTCCCTAGACGGATCAGAGATGTTTTTGTGACATGACTATCACAATATTAGGCCAGTAGGTCAAACAATGATGACAATGATTGTTACAATAACCTCTCAAAGCTAATTTAAGAAGAGGAGGATGATCCCTGATGGATATCAACCTGCCAGGAAATCTATCAGGTAAATCACACGTGATTGACTACATGTATTTGAAACCAGTAGAAACACAATGGTGTCTTTGTAGCATGTGTTATAATGACATTTATATATATATATATATATATACATATATATATGTATATATATATGTATATATATATATATATATATATATATATATATATATATATATATATATATATA
>JAOWBL010002599.1:0-13427 GCA_028564865.1 Zenarchopterus dispar | reverse complement strand
TATATATATATATGTGTGTGTGTGTGTGTCTGTTCAGTTTTAACAGTTTTCAGTCATTTTTAACAATTTTAAGGACGCACTAATTAAATAAACATATACTCAGGAATGTGGTATAATTCTGTCTTCAAAGCAGCATGCAGCAGTTGTTTTCTGAGCATAAAAGAGCTCAAATGGGCCAATATTTTATACATTTACAGTAAAGAAACAGTTGATATCAGCAGGGGGCGCTGTTTTGCAGTTATATTATCTATAGGGCTTATACCATCTATACAAGATTTCCATTTAAAAGTGATGCAGATTTTTGCATCAGAGAGGAGCTTCTTAATCACTGAACTTATCAGAAGATGTACTTTGTGACTGTCTGTCAAAAAAAGAAAAAACAGCTGATTAGTTGTGTATTCTGAATGCTGTGTTTTTCCATCATTACACCTTTTTTACCTTCCAGATGGTACGGACATATTTTTAGGAGGGCAGCACCAGGAATCATTGTGTTCAGGGAGAATATAAATGTAATTTTTACAAACCTGGCGGTAACCTCTTACCTCTAGTGGAGAAAAACTTTCCCATCATCAATACAAGGTACTGAGGAACAAATAGTAAAACTCTGTCTGGGACTAGCGTGTTCGGGCCTTAAACACCAACATCCTGGAGTTAGAACAACCTTAGGTCTGTTATTAGACGGTAAAGAGCGCTAGTTTTGCAGCAAAATCAGAATTAACAAAAGTTTGCACTTTCTACCATTTAATCATAGATCACGGGTTATTTTAACTTTAAATTGTTCCTTTAACACCAAACCTGGACTAAACCTACAGCTGGTGTCACGGCGAGTTTGTCCAGTAGTTTTACAGTCTGTGACCTTCAACAGTAAGTGTGTATTCAGGGTTCAGTCCACATTTAACTGACGGGAGTTTTTGCTTTTCTTCCTCTGTGGAACTTTTAACTTGTGGAGTACCCCAGGGTTCCGTTTTGGGCCCGTTTCTGCTTTCCTTCTACATGTTTCCTTTGGGGTTCATTTTTAACAAACAAAATCTACCCGTTCACAAAAGTATGTACTTCTAAATCACTGCCGTCCTTGATGAACTGCAGTTTCAGGGGAATCATACTTCTACTCTCCAGAAAAACAGTGATGTTCTGTCCTGGCTCTGGACCACTGGACCAGTCCTAAGTCCTCGCTAGGGTCCTACAGGGAACTCTGGTCATTTATGGCCAAGCTTGGTCTGCATTAGCTCAGGTTTCATTCATGCTTTTTGCAGACGATGTGGTTCTGTTGGTGTCATTTAGTCGCTGCTCCTCCAAATCCAGAGGAGCCAACTGAGGTGGTTCCTGGTGGCACCTGGTGAGGATGTCTCCTGGATGACTCCCCAGAGAGGTGCTTTGGACATGTCCAACTGAGAGAAGACCTTGACCCAGAAGCAGGACACAATTGGTTCATTATAATTGTTGGTATGTGGATTTAGTAAAGTCGTCAGCTCCAGAAACTACCAACTGACTCTTAACCGGGTCAAGAAGACTTGAGCATCCCCCCCTCCACCCTTCTCCACCCTCAGAAACAGAGGCGACTGTTCTTCTTCAGTCGCTGGCCTCATTCTCCGGAACAGCTTAAATATGCAAATAAGATCCACAACAAACCGCTGCAACGTTGAAATCTTTGCTCAAGACCTACTTCTGCTCGCCGGCTTTCACTTTGGATTTACACAACTAAATATTTGCTCTTTTTGTCTTCATTTTCTATTCTTTGCACTACAAACACTTTGGTCGACTTTGGTGGGTTTAATGTCCTTTATAAATAAATGTACTGTTTGTTTTCAGACCCATCTGGACGGGGAAGTCCCTCAAATGACTTTTAACACCAAACATGAATCCTGCGGTGGACACAAGTAAACATAAATATACACATGTGGACACTGAAGAGTTTTGGAGTCCTACGGTCACATGTGGGTTGTGAAGCTGCCATGTTGATGAGCGCCTGCTGCTGACACGTCAGCGGGTCCTGGGAGTTGATGTTTGAGGTCACGGAGCCGTTGGAGCTCAGCTTCAGAGGTTCTGGAGAGCTCACTGGGCCAAGCAGCTCCTTCGTAGCAGTTACTCTAGTCACTGGTAGATGATCCATAAAGGGTTTCTTCACAACACCTTCATCCTCCTCCTCTTCCTCCTCCTCACTCTCAGGCAGGTGGGATCCATTTTGTCCTCTTGAGGAAAAACAAACGAGTTAATTATAAGTTTCTGTGTACATTATTGTTCAGTAAAACTGTACGACTCATTTCAGGTTTGTGATTTTCTGTTTTGTTGTTCAGTTTAAACCCAGATATGTACTCAAATGAGCCGTTTCTTAAATGTGCTTTCTTTCCCCTCCAAATTAAAAGATACATTCTGGGTTTCTACAAAAACAAACAAAACAAAAAGAGTTTCTGTATTTAAAATCTTTACCCTCCTTTCCTTCTCAGATGAGCTGTGGTTTCATCTTCGTGCAGCGGAGCCAATAACTTGCTCAGATGAGGATTTGCAGATTTCACTGCACATTCAGCCCGAGCGTCTGCAAGATCAGATTCAAGATATTGAGCGAATAATGAGCTGAAATCAGAAAAGATGTTTTTCTTTCTTTCTTTCTTTCTCTCATAATAAAAACAGACATTCATGTCCTGCACTGTAAAAAATAACAACCGTTTTCGTTGTTCAAAGTCTCATCGTTGGGTTCTTTCATCAACAAGGCCAGAGTTGATTTAAACAAATAAATTACTGTCGACTTGGGTACATTTCCACATTTTAGATTTAAAAAAAAAAAAAAAAGAGTAAAGAGCCTTGGTTTTGTGGATTTGGGTTAAACACAATCAGAACTGCTTTGATTTATGTTGTTTTGCTCCCGAACAAAAGTTTGCACTTTCTACCATTTAATCATAGATCACGGGTTATTTTAACTTTAAACTGTTCCTTTAACACCAAACCTGGACTAAGCCTACAGCTGGTGTCACGGCGAGTTTGTCCAGTAGTTTTACAGTCTGTGACCTTCAACAGTGAGTGGGTATTCAGGGTTCAGTCCACATTTAACTGATGGGAGTTTTTGCTTTTCTTCCTCTGTGGAACTTTTATCTTGTGGAGTACCCCAGGGTTCCGTTTTGGGCCCGTTTCTGCTTTCTTTCTACATGTTTCCTTTGGGGTTCATTTTTAAGAAACAAAATCTACCTGTTCCCTATTTTGCAGATGAAAGCCAAAAGTATGTACTTCTAAATCACTGCTGTCCTTGATGAACGGCCCAGGAGAACCGAAGAACTGGTTTGATCTGAACTTGCTTTTTATCTCTGAAGTAAGACCAAAGCTTTACATGTGTGAGGCTCTTGACAGATTTCAAAACTGAGCAAATACAAGCACAGATAAAAACTTAGAAAAGCATTTATTGCTACCCACGAGTGTGTGAAGGCCTTTACAACCTTTTCCAAACCGTCTGTGTTGTTCACTTTTAATGAGTTTGTGTTGCTTTTCTCCAGCTGCAGATTTAATGTTCACAGCTGCAGAAACTCCAGGTTTCAGACCTCGTTTGTTCCCGTCGGCCTCCTTCATAACTCCAACTGAGTTTTCTTTGTTCTGTATGTGTTACTGGTTCATTTGATCACCGTTTTAGTTTACAATATACTAATAAAGACATCCTTGATTTGAAACTCATCGTTGAACAGACCTCCCAAGTGGAAAACATTCAAGACACTTCTGAATCTCCAAGGAGACGTTCCAGCAAGTTCACGCCATACTCAGAAACTGTAGAAAGGAAGGACGGAAGGAAGAAAGACAGGAAGGAAGGAAAGAAAGACAGGGAGAAAAGGAAAGAAGGAAAAGACAGAAAGAAAGGACGGATTGAAGGAAAGGAGGGAAAGGAAGGAAAGGACAGAAAAAAAGGAGAGAAAGACAGGAAGGAAGGACAGAAGGATGGAAAAAAGGACAGAAGAAAGGAAAGAAAGGATAGAAGGAAAGAAAGAAAGGAAAGAAGGAAAGGACAGAAATAAAGGATGGAATGAAGGAAAGGAGAGAAAGGACAGAAAAAAGGAGGGAAAGAAGGAAAGGACAGAAATAAAAGACGGACTGAAGGAAAGGAGAGAAAGGAAGGAAAGGACAGAAAAAAGGAGAGAAAGGAAGGAAAGGACATAAAGAAAGGAACGAAGGAAGGAAAGGACAGAAAAAAAGGAAGGAAGGAAGGAAAGGACAGAAAGAAAGAAAAAGAAAGAAAGACAGAAAAAAGGAATGAAGGAAAGGACAGAAAGAAAGGACGGAATGAAGGAAAGGAGAGAAAGGAAGGAAAGGATGGAAAAAGGAGGGAAAGAAGGAAAGAACAGAAAGAAAGGAAGGAAGGAAGGAAGGGACAAAGAAAGAAACAAAGAAAGAAAGAAAGAAAGACAGAAAGAAAGAAAGAGAACAGTTTCTGTAGGTCTCAGTCTTCATATTAAAGGTTCCTGACAAAATAATTAGAAGAAGAAGAAAGAACAAGTAAAGCTTGTTTAAATCAAAATTTTTCCAGTTTTGGGAGTATTTGTAGCGTATTCAGAACCAGCTGGATGTTTAGTAACTTATAGAGCACAGATGACTTATACCAACAAATGTTCGATAATCGAACTTATCCATCATGGACGATCACCTGTTGGAGCCGATAAAAATGCCTCCTGTCGAAGTCACCAGTGACCAGGTCGTCCTCTGGTACATCGCCTCAGGAAGAGGTGGAAGCTCCTCACGATGACGGAGGAACACACCCCCACCCCCACTCCACGCCGAGTGGAAGAAGCGAAGTCGAGGATTAGCGAGCGTCAAAGCAACTAAGGTCCAGAAGATAACCCCCAAAGAGGAAGTTCTCCGGTTCCAGAAACAAGACGTGGAAGAGGAACCACCACGGAAACCAAAGCTCCCACACCACTGACAGATGGACAGATTTTTCTTCTTCTTTCTCATAGTCATGTTTTTTTCCTGTGTGAGGTCGATGTTAACATGAAAGCAACACTTTACACCAGTGTGTTCATATAAACTCCAGTCGTACCATCGACCCCGACGCCATGCAGGCCTGCTCTGTTTACCAGAACATTCTGGACTCAAATGTGAGACCATCTGTCTGACAGCTGGAGGAAACTGGGTCATGCAGCAGACCCACGAGAGAAGAACCGAGGTGCAGCAGCACTCAAAGTCCAGACCGGCGTCTCCAAGAGAGCCGCGAAGATAAAAAAAAACAGCCACAATCCTAAAAGAAGATACCTGAAGCTTCTCGTTTCTTAAACAAACCACTTCAGAAGTCGTGGAAAAGATGTCCGTCTGTTTCAAGAGGAGCTGGAAGTACTAAAATTAGGTTAAAAACTCTCCTACGCTTTATTAAAAACTAGAGGTGAGGAACCATCAACCTCCATGAAAGAAAAATCCTGAATGATCCTGATCAGGAATGAGTCAAACGTTTATGTTTAATAGTGAAAGTAAAACCGTTTCCAACAATAAAAGAACTCAAGAGATTAAAGATCAGGGAAAAAAAAGGATTTGGTTCGCTAGAGGGCATAAAGATTCAACTCTGGATCAATGGATGAAGGTCATGTGATCTGATGAGTCCAGATTTACCCAGAGTTCCAGAGTGATGGGTGCATCAAAGGTAGAAGAGACGGTGAAGTGATGCCTAGTACAAGGCTGAGGGGGCGGAGCTCTGATCTGGGGTCACAGGTCAGCTGACCTGAAGATGCTGAGCGATGTGGACGTTTTCTTCCCTGAGACATGAGGTGGACCCCACTGAGAATCTCTGGGGAAGACTTCATCATCATCATCATCATCAAGACGAGACCTCGAAGAAAAATCAGCGAAACTCTGGACGTGAAAAAACGTAAACAAAAACAAAACGAGTGAAGAAAGTGAAGCTTTCGTGTATTTGTTTAACAGAAAATAAATAAAAACATCGTCCTGATACTTGTTTGGGGTTTTAGCATCGAGTGGAAAACATCAACCCAGGTGTGAAGTCCTTACCTGACCTGTCTAGAAGAATAGTGTCATTTAAAAAAAAAAAAAAAAAGGTTGAGATTTAGGATCAAACCTAAAATATAAATGATTTCCACATTATTCTTCCTTCCTCGTTCAGAAGACCTTTAGGAGGTTCTGATGAGGCACATTTACCAGCTCTTCAACCACAGGACTCAGAGCAGAACCCGCGTGGGAGTGGGAGTGAACTTGTCACCTCGTGACTTTCACTTTCATGACTGATAGCCGTTTTGAGCGTGTACAGGTTTCACCGATGAAATCTCGTCACGTGAGCTTACCTTTCTTGAGAAGCTGTTCCCCACGCTGATGCTGTCCTTCCAGCTGATCCAACAAACTCCCCTCGCACACCTCCCACTTGATGACCGTGTCCGCGTCACACGGCTCCTCTTTGACCACGGAGGGGACGTACCCGGCTACCTGCTCTTGACCCTCCCACGGGCTCGCGTCGCCCTGGGGATGTTGGTGGGGGAAAAGGTCGCTAATGCCACGGCATTTGGCGGGAACTTTTGCGGGTGCACCTACACCTGATAAACACACATTCAACAGAAAATGAGTGGGCGGACTCGCCTTTTCCGCTCCTTTTTTTTTTTTTTTTTACCAACTTTCTTTCCCCGCTAATGATGCGTCTCACCACACGGCCCGAGCTGCTGCTGCGTGTTTTTCAGCTGATTTTGATCAAGGCGGCCCACAGAGTTCACGGAGCTGGCGGCGGGGGCGAGCTCTCCCTCCCGCGGCGCCGCGCGCGCCTTCTCCCGCAGCTGCTTGAGCTCGCTCTCGCGCTCCTCCAGCCGGCTCTCCAGCCGCCGGATCTCTTTGTCCCTGTCGGCCACCATCCGCTGGTACTCCCGCAGCCTGCGGCTGTAGCCGTCGCTCATCACCTTCACGGCCGCGCTCACGGCCGCCCTGATGGCGTTTTCCACGGCCAGAGCCTCGTCCTCGGTGAGGAGGTTCGGGGGCAGGTCGTGGCGACCGTTACTCATGGTTACCCACGATGTGGGGAAAACAAACAAAAAAAGTGACCCAAAACAATAATACTCGGGGCTGCGCTTCCCACGGCTTTGGAGCCACAGCTGGAGGAAGTCAGGTGAAAACACCTGAAGATGAAATCAACATCCAGGTCGATGCTAACGAGCAGTTTCTCTGGAGCCTCTTCTTCTTCTGCTGCTGCTGCTGCGGCTTCGTCGTCTTCTTCTTCTTCTGCGGCGCTCGTCCTTCATCTTCTTCGTCCTCGGTATTTGAGGTTGGAAACCAGAATTCTGGCGACATTTGCTGGGCTTTTACAGAATTACGGTTTCTATAATCCCCCCCTTTGTACCCCTCGCATAAACACATTTTTTCCCGTGTTTCTGTGTACACACCACGCGAGATTCTGTTGAGTAAAATATAATAACGGAACAAATCATATGTGACGTCACCAATCGCCCCCCCCAAAAAGTGTGGTTTTGTGACAAATAAATTTTGTGACAAAAGTATATCAACAAGAATGAAAGGAAAGACTTACAAGATGGCGAAGCCCACACTATTGTGTGATTTAGAGATTGTAGGACAAGTCGAAAGTCAGAGGTTAAAATGTTGAGGTTCTCTTTAGGAGTAACGAAGATGAAAGAAGATGGACGAAGATGGAGAGGATCAGGAATGAGTACATCAGAGGGACGGAACATGATCGATGTTTAGGAGAGAAAGCCAAAGACTAAGATGGTTTGGAGGTGTTTGGACAGAGGAGACTTATGGATGGCCTGAATGGCGTTAGAGAAGATAGAGTTGGATGGAGACAGGCGATTGGCTATGGCGACCCCTGAAGGTAACAGCTAAAAGGAAAAGAAGAAGAAGAAGGTTTTGAACAGTGATCTCTATTACTGGACTGGACAGATCATACTGGCTAGCGTTGAAGGCGACGTGCCCATAGGGACGCCATTTTGAAGAGTGCTAGTTCACATGTAAACAAACAGTTGTCAACAGTGTAGGCCTCAAATAAGCGTGTATTTTACCTCTTTCGTGATGAATAAATAGTCAACCTGATTAAACTTTGCATTGCTGAAGCACTATGTGGTATAATATCTAAATATGACTAAACATGAAAATTACAACTTGTGAAAGGAGATGTCCTGCTGTCTGAAGTGTTCATTAGCATAGTTGTAGCAGCCAAAAGCTAAACACTGGATGCCTTTAGAACAATAATTCCCTTGGCTGTTGCTACTAACCGGCTTGCTTGCGGACAAAAGTAGCACTTTTCAAAATGGCGGCGCTGTTGACACGTCAAAAGTCATGTAACGTCCAATCCAGTAATAGAGATCACTGGTTTTGAAGGCTCTTTGTTCCTCGTGTTATCGATGAAGGGACCAGCAGAAACAAGCCCACCGTGTCAATCAAAGTTTGCTGTGGCTATGAGCTCCTTCAGCTGATTCACTACGGAAGAGCTTTGTGGTCATCCATGAACGTTTGCAGAACAGAACTGGGTTTCAAAATTGTTTAGGTGGCTGCACAAGCTGCCAACTGCTGAGCAAAATTAATATCTGATGAGGAAGTGATGTTAGCTAGCCATCAGGTAGGCCTACAAATCAAAAGTCTACCTGGTGTGATAATAATAATCATTTTATTGTTGCCACCAAGAACTAGCAATTTAACATCTTTATTGAACCCAAGCAGACAATTGGAAAAGTTGCAGTTCCTCGACTGACCACTGGGGGCTGGGTCCAAACAGTCATAAATCTTTACTGACACCCCCAATTCCTGTATTTAAAAATCCAACTTTGCTGCAGAAATAAACATATTTATTGTAAAACAAAAAAATAATTACGATTTCCACGTAGGTGGACGGCAGGTCTGTGGAGGTTAAGACCGAAGACAGTTCCAGTGAAGGTCTAGAAAACCACCTCCAGGGAGGAACTCCAGACATCAGGCACTTGTTGACTATAAAAGATTTTTAAAATTATGACACATTTACAGTTTTGTCTGAATACTTTTGAACCCTTAAAATGGAGGTATGTTGTTTAAAACATACCTGGATGATCCCATATCTTTGTGAAACCTGTTAAATCAAGGCTGGAAGTCTACAGTTTGATCACATCTTAACTGTTTTATTTCAGTTCACTTGTTTGCATAAAAGTTCAATCATACATAAATTCAGAGTAAAAGATCCAAAGAAGAAGCAAATTCAGATTAAACACAGAAGTGGAGCATTACAAATGCTAATATTAATAATGATAATAAAAACACAGGTCAACCAAGACATATCAGTAACCAGATTATTTAAGTTCCTTTTCACAACACACAATAATATGATTAAAACTTGGCATATTAATGCAGATATTGATGTGTACATACATATATTGATGTTATGTAAGGAATACTAAAACCAGATCATTAGAAGATGAACTTTTTAAGTTTGTTTAGCAGCTTCACAAACTGCAGATATTTTTAAAAAACCTAATCAGTAAATCTCAAATAGCAGCTCTTGTTCAACTCCACCATAGGCTGATAAAACAGGATTACATCTAAAAAAAAAATTTTTTTTTAAAGTTTATGTAATCTACAGAATCGGCTCAGGTGTCATGGAAATATAGCTGATAAAATTTCCGTGCTATTTGGCTTTGGTGGTTAGTTATAATCTGGAAATGAGAGAACAGCAGTTAAAATCCCCTGAAACATCTGGAAACTTCAGTCGTTTGAAAATATGTCAAGAGGAAAAGATCGTGCCGACTGATAAAAAAACTCTGCAAGTACTTTGAAGTTATCTGAAACTTTAATAATGCAGGATGAACATACAGCAGGGCCAGACAGCACTTTTACTAATAACTAACTAACTAGTGGCCCAATTTTAACTATTTCTAGAGGCCTGTTTTTAAAGACGAATGCAGGACATTGGGATTTATTAGACACAGTTAAGAAGAATAATTAAAAGCTTTTAGCAGCCTTTGAATGCAGATATGAAAGACTAGAGAAAGCTAGTCTTTTTTTTTTTTTGTTACTGACCCTTTCTGGAAACCAAACTAAACCCTTTGACTTATTCTGTTTATTTTGGATGCCTTGTCCATCATCTAAGCTACTTAAAATCTAGTTTCCTTTAAAACTAACAAAAGCAATAAAAGACTTCAGTGACAGATAGGAAGTCAATCTTAAGATAAAGACAAAGTGTGAACGAGATAAAATAAGAAATAAAAGTAATGTTCAGTTCTGCGTAAAAGGAACTGTTTCAAAAGAGCTGATGTCAGAAATCCATCAGATTCTCTCAGCGAACGTGATCCAGCCTCTGCAAAGACCAGGGATGTTTGTTTTTCCTGAGAAAGAGACTGAAGTTGAATTATATTCAAATCTCAAATGGACGTGAACCACAAACCTCCACCTTCCTGTGAGAAGTTGTTACCATGAAGACTTACAGGACGTACGAGGTGTGTTCGCGAGTTTGATTTAGTTCTGCAGACCAAAGACACCGTCCTCATTTGGAGCGTCTTGTGAATTTATCTGTCTGGTTTTTTAAAAAAAGAAAATAAACAGATGGGATCATTTCTGCTTTTCATTCATTCTCCTGTCTCCGAGGAATCACATGAGACTTTTCTGTTGCCTTCTTTGGAGACCAAAACAGGAACGACGCCTTCGGCTGTCTTGTTGAGGATGCAGTAGTCGTCACAGTAACACGCTTGTGGACTCGTGTCCACCGGACTGCTCGGTTCACTGCCCTCTGGGCTTCGGCTCTGGTCCTCAAAGCTGCAACCGGAGTCATCCTGGCTGATCTCTAGGAAGCCCTTGGGTGGAGGGGGGTTGGATGCTACTTCTAAAATGCCCAACTCCCAGACAGAACAAGGGAGCTGGGTGTAAGGAGTGTCCCCTGGACAGACAACGGTCTCAGGTAGGGAGGCCTCATGGACCCCGGGCAGGCCCACGTAGGAGGTGTGACCCTGCTGGAGGGTCAGGTGTGGTACTGGAGGGTTGCTCAAGTCTTGGTTCTCCTCTGGATCCTTCGTGACGGGCTTCGCCTCAAAAGTTATGGTATCGGTCACCAGCTTTTCTTCGGTTTTGTACAACTGAAAATTTCCCTTAGGTGACAGCCACTCCTACAAATTCAACAGAAGATAAACGGGCATCTTTAGAAATTTATTTTATGGTCGCTCAACATTTAATGAACCAGGATATTCATTTTCCTTTTTGTGTAAAAGAAAGCTTTTTCGAGCCTTGTTTGAAGAGGACTGTGTAGACACCTGCGTACATCAGCGTTCCTTTCAAAATATATGTATATCTTGTTTTATTTAATATATCCCATCGTGTGTGTTAATGCCTTTCATCTATTGCTGTTTTTGGGTGTTTGCGTCAGTGGTTTGTGCTCTATGTGAACCTGTTGGAGCAATCAATGAACTGTGGGTGTTTATGTCAAAGACAGCAACAGGAAGTTCGCACATCCATGCCACTTAAGGTGATATTCAGTCAGAGCAAAAATTGTGTGTTTACCTTGGATGATTCTTTGTAGTTCAGCTAATTTTTTAAATGCTCCTGCCGTTAAAGCCTCGGTCACATGACCTGTGCCAACTGCTGCGAACACTCTAGGAACAATTTTTGGACCATTTCCTAAGGCCTCCTTAAGGCAGCCTTATAAGAATCTAGCATTCGTAGCCCGTTCCTAAGTTCGTGGCCAGGTCGATGGTCATGTCCAAGATTTTCTACGAACGCGCCACGAAAAGCTGCGTTAGAGGGCCAATAGAGGAATACCTTAGAAACAACCTAAGAGAACAATGCACCTTGTTCATGAAAGTATGATGCAAGAACATATTAAGTTGTTCTTGGGGGGCCCTTACAGCATTCCTATGAACACCTTTCAAACAGAGATGCATAGTATGTCAAAAGACAGAAGTATGTCATATGTGTGCCACTTGGCAGCAGCCAAACGAAACCGTTAGATCTTCTTTGGTCTTTTCATCATGATTACCATCTAGAAAGTTACAAATGTTTCCACGAATATTCCAGCATATGAAATGATCAGGACACAGATTTTTGGAGATATTGGACAGCCACTACTTATATAGCCCGTCAAAATGTGCCCATAGCCGTAGGATCTTCTGACCAACGAGTTGAGATTATGGTGAGTTGCGCATAGGGGCCCCAAATGGCTACCTTCAACAACAGTTTTTATAAGATGGCCATTAGTATACTGTAGGTAGGTTCCAAGGCACCCTGATGGAGACCGTATCAACTCTACAGTCAGCAAAATCTCCCCGTTTTCTCAAGAATGCCTCAAGTTGTTCTTTAGAACTGAACGGCAGCCGAACAGAGTTCCTAAAAAGGCTGTAGGAAACTACCCCCGCGTCCGTGAATGTCTACGAACTCCCGATTTCATATGAACTGGGAGATTCGTATGAACCCATCGTTTGTGGGAACCTTCGTGACCGAAACTGGACTGAAATGATGACACAGACTTGGGATTACATCAGTCAAGTGTAGTTTTGCTATGGCATGTGATTTATGAGCGTCAAAGCTAAAACTAAAGTGAGAACTGAACTACAGGGAGTGAAGTTTTTTTTTTCCACTTCTTCAACTGTTGGCTCAGTTTTTCCTTTTTTTATTTTTAAATTTGCAGTGTTGAGGTTCCTTTACTGTTTAAATCTGTTGAGTCTTAGCCTTTTTTTTTTTTTGTGGTTTTTATTAGCAGTTATCAGAAAGGAAATGGGGGCAGAGGGAGAGGGGTGAAGAGGCCAGGACTTGAACCTGGACTGGACTGTAGAGCTACCATACATGGAATCACCTGCTCAACCAGGTGAACCTATCTGGGGTTTTAATTTTTATTTATTTATTTATTTTATAAAACAAAGTGTTCATTTAGTCGCTTGGTGTTGAGTTTAAGTGAAAACAGTCATTACAAGAATTAACTGATTAAAAATGGCTTGCATGACCTCTGTGTACTCTTCTGGGTAATTCGTTCTTATTAAAGGCAGGGTAGGTGATTTTTGGACGACATCAGTGCCCTAATTTGTTTCAGTTTATGGAGGCAGGATGTTTTTTTAAATTTATTACTATTTTTTTAGGTGTACTCATCAGATTGGCAGGTAAAGCGGTGATGAGGAGGTATCCACTGAATTTACATTAAATTACAAAAGATTTGGCAGACGCTTTTATCAGAAGCAACTTACAATTGAACAACTGGCTCCTTTTGTTTTGTGTCGATTTGTCTTTTATTATCACCTGTGTCTCCTACTGTAACACATCTCATCACGAAGACACATCACACAAACACTACAGCGATCACCACACTACACACACCACACCCTTCACTATCTAGTCTTTTTGTCAGTCTTGTACTTTTGTGTTTCGTATTGGTGGTTTGGTCCTCCGAGGCAGAATTAGGAAGTCAGATGTTAATAAAACATGTGAGATTAAATTATCTAGGAGGACTGGTGAAGGACACACCCCACACTAAGGCACTATATGAAAATATCTGCTGCAAGATTAAAATGCATATA
>JAOWBL010002598.1:0-13427 GCA_028564865.1 Zenarchopterus dispar | reverse complement strand
TTTCTTTTTGAATCCATTTAATTAAATACTGTAATTGATTTGATAGATAGTAGTATTGAAAATTAGGTGCTTCTAAGCCTCCCTTTGACCTCTGTTTTTGCAGTGTTGATAAACTAATCCTGGGCCTCTGTTTTTCCAATAAAATTTTGTTACTAGTGAGTTAATTGAGCTGAACCAGTTATCTGTGGGTCCGCAGATTGTTGGCGATGCGCACCCGCGGTCGGGGTAGATGGTATTTGGTTGACTGGGAGGGATACGGGCCAGAAGAACGTCAGTGGGTACCCTCCAGGTTCATCTTGGAACCTTCACTCATCGAGGAGTTCCACCACAACCATCCTGATCAGCCTGGGCCATCGAGACGGCCGTAGGGGGTGGGGGGTATTGTCACAGCGGTGAATGTGTCTGTTTTAGGGTCTTTGGTTGATGTACAGTTCCTGTTTTATTTTGAAGTTCTGACTCTCCTCTCGTTTCAGGTCACTTGCCCTTCCCCGTGCCTTGTGTCTGTCTTCCCTGATTCCTGATTGTGTCCACCTATTTTCCATTCCCCTTCTGGTGTATTTATAGTCTGCGTCTCCCTTTGTCTAGTGCGGAAGCGTCTCCATTTGTTATTCACTGAAGCCATAACCTTAGTCACAGTCTGTTCCCCGTTATTGTCCTAGATTTTTGTACATTCTTGTTTGAGTTTTGTTTTTTGAGCTTCTCAGCCTGTTTGTCCTTCAGGGATTGATTTCTGTTCTTTGGTTTTGGTTTTTGGAGTTTTTCTCGTCCTACGGGATTGTTTTTTTGTTGGAAATTAAATACTTGGATTTTACCTGCATTTGAGTCCTTGACCTTATTCTGGGCCTGACAGATTTGGCAACAACAGTTATATATTTTTCCTACTATTCTGCTACTGAAAAACAAACAATAACTCAGTTATATATTTTTACATGTCTTGGGAAGGATCTATCCCTTCAATGAAGTCGGCCGAATCTGGTTTCAAGCGGACAGAAACGTAGTCTTTATCCGGTGCTGTAATCAACTCCAAAACCTCTGTTACTGCATACTGTTTCACGCGCACGGACTTTGCTGGATCCATAAATATGCGTGTGTGTGGACTTGTATAGAAAGTGTGAAGTGGTTGTATGGTGTGTGGGTTTTCGCTGTGTAATTTTTCGTGAAAACTTTTGAAAAAAAGCTAGAGCAAGCAAGAGCGTAAACACAGACTACTTTCCCGGGAGAATGACGTCACTTATTTTCTCGCAGGAACTGATGCAAGTAAATATAACATGATAATTCACCCTCACAATGTGTTGACGTATATTTCAACGTTGTGAACACGTACCAGCTCAATAAATAACCTGTGGTATGAATTATGAAGATTTCCGTGTGCGCCGGCTTACTGGATTTTTATTTGATTTTTTGCAAATGACTTAATGGAATAATAAAACACTAAATACAAGATATGCAAGTGTAACTCTTCCTGTTTAACATGCAAAAAGAATTATTACTCTGTTTTAGTTGGTTGAAATTCTACAAGCGTTTTGAAAATCAAGATGTAAATGGGAGCGCCGACGCTCCAGCCGGTCATAAAGGGTTAAACAAATATACAATGGTTTCTGGCTCTGGTTTGCTTCATCTTCATTCCTCCCTGCAAAGTCCCTTCAACTCTGATGCCCTTGACTTTATCCATAATGTCTTCAATACTAATTTTCTGATGTTAGGATAATAAACACTGCAGTGATGACCTGATCCAGGGGAGGACACACTTCCTGTCTGTCTTGAACTGTTCTCCAAGTGAAAGTCAGAAATTGCTTTTACTACTACTAGGTTATGTAATAAAGATATCCTTTTTATTCCACCTCACCAACAGCACATATCCACTGATTCCATGAAGAAAGAATATTGCCTTTGCACTGTGCGCTTTTACAAAGATTCCTGATGCTCCATGATCTAAAGAGGCATGAACAGACTTCCACCGGTGGTGTTTGCAGTTTCCCTGTTTCTGTAAGAGCAACCGACTTTGTGTCAAAACTTCTTCCGCTCTGACTATTGTGGTTGCAGATCAGCTAATATTTTTCTACACTGTTTTCAGCCGTCTCTCCTGTCCTGTTGTCCATAATGTTTTACTACAAAATAAACTTTTGTTGTTTTAGATTTCTCTGATGCGCTGTGAGACATACATATCTTAGCATTGAACTTCTTATGCCTTTCCACATCACTCAGAGGTTGAATAAAATATTAAACTTCTGTATATTTCACACAGCACAATGAACATAATGAACTAATTGTGTGGATGGAGCTAAAGGCATCAAAAAAGGAGGCATCTGAATCATTAACAATACATGCGAATGTATGTGTTTTTAGGTCTCTAAAAGATTTTCTAGTAAAATTACTTAACCTTTTTGTGCCAGAAGACCAAAGTTCAGTTTCTGTGAATACACAAAAGAACACGGGGTTAAGAAAACTGCAGAGGTGAGGAATTTGTTGCATGACAAATCCAGGTGTTTCACCTTGCACAAAATTATAATAGATAATGTAAGAGTTCTGTGAAGAATACAATTAAAATGTTATTAGCAAGCATGTGTTGGGGTGTCTCAGGATGTTTAAGATTCTTATTTGATTTGGGTTAAGGTTAAAAGTTATTTTTATAATAATTTTTGCTTGAAGAACTGTTCTTATCATGTGAAGGAGATTAATTCAGCCCATGTCCACTGGAGCTCAACCCCTTAAAACCATTTAACTGAACAAGTTATGCAGTTGTATCAAAGATTTGCATGTTGTTGCTGAAATTAAAAGATATTCAAGTCAAGCTGACATGTACACTTATCAGCAGATCCTAAAACCCATGTCTGCATCCATTCATTTTTTAAAAAACATTTTTTTCATAACACCCACACAGTTGTTTTTGCGTTTGGTCTGTTTTTCTAAATTCTTGACAGAGCGGGAATGGATCTACATTCACAATGACCTAACACCTGAGTCACATTATTGAGACTTACATGTAAATTAATAAATAACTTCACTGACTTGAAACTTGGAAATGGGCAAAACAAGACTAGGAAATTGCTACTGCACTTTAATTTTTAAAAGTAGCAACAAAAGCAATATTCTCTTTTTAAATCAGCCAAGAAACAATTATTTAAATCATTTCTGGATAGAGTTCATTGGCTTGTCAAAAACTGTGCCGAGTTAGAATTTAGTGTAATATTTATTTTTGCCTCTCAGAACAATGAATTATTGATGAATAGATTAAGTTGGTGTTTGGGACTTGGGTTCATATGAAAACACAGTGCTCATCCAGCTCTGTGAGCCTGAAGAGAGCTGAAGCATGTTGACGGGTCTATGTGTACTGCCTCTTTCTCTCTTGTTTTTGTCTGTGTCTTTGAGACATCTGGCAGAAAGCATCTTTAGGATTCCATTAATACCACAGCAAGGGGGAAAACCCCACAGCTCAAAAACAGCAGTCTCAGCAGTCTGAGTCCAGACCAGAGGGAATCAACATCAACAGCTTCTCTCAGAGCTGAGGGGTTTCCAAGAGTAAGAAGACCAGAAGAATAAAAGACGGATAAAAGCCAGTGAGCAAAGACGGAACTTATTTCTGGATTTGTTCGATTTGTTGTTGTGCTTTATCAGTAAAATTGAGCTCTCTTTCACATGAATGAAACTTTATACCACATCCTGCACAAGGACTCTCTGCATGTGACTGACACCTGTAAAGCAAAGTTCTACTGTGAACCTTCAAAGGTGGCGAACGCACCAGAGCGTGGTTGATGTATGCCAGCTGCTCATTTCCAGGCCTGTGTGGGCCTCTGCAGCCCATGGCTCTTACTTTGTTCAAGCTACACCATCTGTTGTGCACATGTCCCTGTGAATCATGTCTTTGTGTCTTCAAGCAGCATCCTTGACAACAGTTGCCCTCTTTCACCTTGAGACTCATCTTACACATCTTTCTATCTAACTGAACACATTTCTACCTATAATATGTTGGACAAAATTGTTGCATTGACAAAGGGGAAGCTGTACAATAAACTGTCTCCAAGGGGGACACTGGGATGTGCTCAATTCCCCATGTATGACTGCAGAAACGACTGCAGCTCTTGGTAACAGCTGCTGAACAAAGTAAACCTAAAAAAAAAAAAATCCTCTCCCTGTTCCCAGAAACAAGACCAAGATGTGATTTATATACTGTAAGACAAGAGGAACATGATCCACCTTGCATCAGGATGATTGTGTTACAGATCCACATGAGCACAGTTGCAGACTATGTTTTATTATTTGTAGTGGCAAAAAGGGGTCTGCAAGTCCTTTGGAATTAATTAATTTTCTACATGAATTTGCCATAAAATGACTTCTGATCCTCATCTAAGTTGCAATGATAAACAAGCATAAAATTGTTAAGCTGACAACAGGCAAACAATTACCATTCCTTAGCTCTTTAATGAACACAACCTTTAAACATTCATAATCCTGGGAGAGAAATTAATTTAACCAATAAACAAATTTCTTCAAAGAAAACTAATTAGAGATGGTGGTTTGCTCTCTTGGAGTCTAGTCAATGAACCGAGTTTGGATGTGGATACTTTGATTGATAAAATGCAACTGAAAATTTAAAGTTCACTGTTAAAATAAACATCTGCTGCAGTGAACATCACTTTGCAAAAAGAAGATCACTAAAGGATCTGTAGCAGTTGATCTGCATAAGGCTGGGAAGGAGAAGAAAGTTATTTTAACATATTGACAGTCCCTTAACCAGTCAGAAAACCTGTCTATAATTGGAGACAGTTTTATCACTGCAGCTATTTTTCCTCAAAGTGGTTAATCAACTAAGATGAGTCCAAAGGGTTGGCGTATCTTCACTGAAGTAAAACAAGTAAAACAATCCCCCAAGCCCCCATCATTGCAGCTGAAGTTTGTGCTTTGACAATCTGCAAATGTTTTGTGTGGTAACAGAAACAAAGATTTAATTTTTTTGTTTGTGTTTCTGCACATCACCTCAGGGGACAAAGAAGTATGGTGGAGGAGGCATCACAATTTAGTGTTGCATTCCTGCCTCCTGGACCACTGACATCATGGCAGGGAAAATGAAATCCCAATATATTCTAAAGGATAATGCTATCATGTCCACCAGCCAAAACTCAGCAGCAGGAGGAGGATGCAGCAGGACAATGATCTAAAACACAAAAGTAAATCCACCACAGAACAGCTTCAGAAAAAGATCATCTGCTTTTCATAGTGGCCTAATTAGACTGTAACTCCATACACATCTCACAAATGTGTCAGAGATGAATAGTTCTGTAAAACAAAATGGTCAAAAATCTCACCTGAATGATATACAGGTCTGATCCAGAGACACAAAAAGTGCTTGCTTGAATTCATTGACCAAAGTTGACCAAAGAAGCTTCAACCAGTTAACTTGCAGAATTCAGACACTTTTTCCTTCTGTACTATAAATGCTTAGATGGTGTGTGTAATAAAGACATGAAAAATTATAATTGTTCATTTGCTATTGGCTTAAGCACATTGTATTTGTATATAACTGTAACTTAGATAAAGATCAAATCACATGGAAAATTAATACAGGAAACCTCTAAATTAATATCACAGTTTTAGATAAAATTAACCTACAAAAGTGGGATTAGAGTAGCCAAAATACATGCACTGGAAATGACCAGTCTTCTTTGTGCAGCAACAACTTCTTTTTGGGAACAAATGGAAAATGTTTCAGCTCCACAGAAATGTCAGACATCAGCATCAGACACAGAGCTGCAATAAATGTAATGCTTCTTTTCAACAATAATTTAGAAGCCTGGATGCCCACAGCCATTGTAGCATAAAACTGATCTCATTTCTTACACAGTGAGGGACTGACAACCACTGCAGTATTCCTCAAAAAGTAACTGACTCTACTGGTGGTCACCCAAGCATTTGATTCTTCTTTCCAAGCTCTCGTCACATTCTGATCCAGCTGATTTCTCTAAAACCCCAACCACACAGAAAGTCCTGCAGAAAGAAATGTATCCAGACAAAGAAAAACTGCAAACACTTTAACAATCAAATAAATGCCCCTGACTGAGCCCTTGTTCTTGTGGGGCATGTTGACACTGGGACAGGCTCTGCAGTATTTTGTTATGCTAAGGTTTTTCTTCTTCTGGATATTCTTCCACAGACCAAATAAAAATCCAGCCAAGTATTCCTGCTGTACCACATGATATTAGTGGATTTTTGAGCTGGATGTTTATATACATAATAAACTGTACAACGTTAACAGTTGAGGAAATCTCTGCAGCACACACTTCTGAGTACATACATTTTAATACTGCATCCTGCTTTTGCAGTTTTTAAGGTTAGATATTAATAAATCATGATTGATGTAGCCTGGATACTTTCCCTAGACAGTGGGTTTTTTTAAGCATGTGTGACATTATAAAAATACTGTTATGATGAGTAACTGATTAGTTAACATCTCCACATTATGATGAGCTCACATCACTCATATGTCAAAGCAGTAGTGAAATAAATTTTTTTAGCACCTTTAACTATCCCTCTACAACCAGCCTTCTATTCTGAGGGCCACCTTTAATAAATTCAGAAACAAAAATAATAAAGTCCAATTGCCTTGTTTTAAACCTTTGAGAGTACTGTGACCTGGATGAGTGAGAATCCACATCAGTACATTTATTTGAAGACATCTTTTGAATCCTGTTATCATTAAATGTTTAAAAGGGCGTTGACCATATAATTTCCTCTTAACCATCTAATTACAATTATATAGGATTGTACTGGAATCACATTTGTTGACGCATATGGACACTTTAAGGAGCACTGTAAGTTATGCAGACTTACAAGACATGAACGTTCATCCAAAGAGCTTCTATGAGCCATTAAGATCTGTTGCATGATATTACAATTGAACAAAAAGGTCAAGAGAGAGATACTGGAAAACAACATAAACTTGTCCAAAACTGACATCACCAAAAACCACATGGGATGTCTGTGAGTGTGTGTGAAAGTGTGTATAAGCTTGTGTGTTTCCACAATGCCTAATGAGCCTGCTGAAAAATAACGGACTATCATTTTCATATTTTTGACGATGTTAAATTTAGTGAAAACACCCTGCATGGGCAGACATCTGGCTTTATGACACCATCTCACACAATGAAACTTGCTCACAGAGCTACAGTGGCAGAGCGACTCAGGGACTCAAGAAAGTAATGACAGAAGAGAAAACAAGAGAGTGACTCCACAAGAGACAAAACAAGTGTAATAAAGCAACTTAACCTTCACACCTATAGGTGGACATAATAAGCTAAAAATGACAGAAGCATCTTTGTGTCTCTTTAATTATAGGTTGTCACATGCAGCATGCATAAGCAAGCCATGGGGAAAAGAAAAGTCTCCTTTTTTCTATGTTTCACTGTTTTCATTCCTTACTGTACCTGAGTAATTAGCTGCAGCTTGTTGAGACCACAGTCTATAAATAGGCTTTCTTCTGCCTAAGGACTCTAAGCCCCCCCTTAGAGGTCTTTGAATGTCTTCACCAGTGTGGGGAGCCGGACATCTAATGTCAAACATATGTGGACAGGAAAAGTGTTTACAACAAAGACTACCAAAGGTGTTTCATCTTGTGGGTGAAAATTACTTGATTTTTTCTTTGCCTTTCTCAGAATGAGCCTTTGATCTCATGTATGTCAGCCTGCAGGATGAGCATAAACTTATAGAGATGCACAATGATTTGAAAAGTCTCTTGCGTTACAGTTGCATGCAAACTGGAATTTGGGAACAACTGTCTTTCCCCTCTTCTCAGCTTGATTTGTCACTTTTTGTACAAGTAATATCTAGTTGCTGTGTGCTTGTATGTGTGTGTGTGTGTGTGTGTGTGTGTGTGTGTGTGTGTGTGTGTGTATTTTTATATGAAGCATGTATGCCTTTTGGCACATTTGCTGCTGACTATAGGGTGACTCAGATGCCAGTGGAACAGGGTGCAACTCCCATAGCCAAGTGCACATACTTCTGAAGTCAAGATTTGAAAGTGTCTTGCAAACAGCCCTCTCTCTTGTAAACAGAACATTGAAGGAAGTAGGAAGGAAGTGGAATGAGCCTTGCACGAATATTAACAACATTCAGCTGAAAACAGTCTTGCACATTGTGTGCATGTACTTCACTAAGTAAGTGAAATGTCAAAGCAGCTTTATGGCTTATGTCTCATAAAAGTCCAGTCAAAAGCAAAACATTCTCTTTCAAAATAATAATTGAAAAAGACTTTCCTTCTCTTGAAGGATATATGTTTTTTGAGTTTGAAACAAAATGCTCTAAATGCAAACCAGACAGCTGAAGAGGTCAGTTGTTGCTGCAGGGCTCTGTCTCCGACCTTGCGTGCCTCTGCTCTCCCTGTCCTGCTTACCTCTCTCCATCCCCTGACCACTTCCTCATGCCTTTGAAGCCAGGCTCTCTTTTCTGTTGCTGTCAGACAGGATACCCCACATCCTGTGAGAGACAGGAAGGAGTCCTGCTCATAGCCCCAGTCACGAAGTCTGTTCTCCTGCAGCCTCCGGGAATTCTTCTTACACCACAAAATCACTCCCAGCAACAAAATGTTCTTCTTTGTATGTGGCAAAAAGAGAAGAGGAGTGTACACATCAAAATAATAACAATAATTTAAGATTTGCATGAAACTTTCCAAATCTGAGATACACCTCAAATCTGAGGGGATCTTAACAGCTGCCACCAATTTTCCCGAGCCTCTTATGGATGGGTTCACCTATGCTTGAGTGAAGACAGTCCAGACCTCCATCTGCTTTAGTGATAGTAAAGGGTTTGGTTGCTTTACTGATAAACAAAACTTAAGACTGGGAATTTGGTTACAAAATTTCTTCAATTCATCTGAATGTGGAGTCAGCCTATGTATTCGGATGCTCCTCTAGCAGGGTCGCCGGAGGAGCATTGTGGAGTGTGATTAAGTACTAGGAAAGAACATTATTCTGAATTTATTACATCTCAAAGTTACATTGTGTCCTTAAAGGAATATCCCAACATTTTGGGAATCAGAATTTTTACCATCAGCCCCAAAGTTTGATAAGAGAGTACATACAAGTGACAGCATGTAAATAAAAATGGATGGAGCACTTCTACAACCAGTTCAAGTGTTTAAAGTGCAAAATCGGACGTTACCTTAAGTCTTTACCACTGTCAGTACTACACAATGAAGTTGTCTGGTTCCTGCTTGACTGTGCATCTGGTCTTTTAAGTAAAAGGGACTACGAAAGCCCCACCAATCATTATCTGAGCTCATAAGTGTCTTGTCTTTGGACAGGTATACCACCCTGTCAGAATACTACTTTTTAGTACCATGAAAACAGGCATACACCCAAAATGTTTGGCTTTGTCTCAGAAAGTATGGCAGGGGCAACTGCAGTGGTTGAAGCCATGAACATAGTATCCCCACAGTAAAAACAAAGAAACAAACAAAAAAACTGTTCCCTGTCCAGCAGCCATGCTCTAACCTTTCCAGGACTAATCAGCCTCATCGCTCCCAATAGCTTTCAGGTGTGGGAACCGCTCTCTACCAGGCAGCATTCAAACACACCAGTAATTTAAGCGTTATGATGCAGTCGAGGTCTCAGGGTTGCTGTTCAGGAAGCTGGCAGAAAGGCAGGTTCACACACCACTCCCAAGCATTTAACACCCAAGAAGGAGACATCTGGCAGGTGGACTAGTGGGCTGGGCTGACTAACAAAACACCATTCACTTTGCCTGAATGTGAGTGAATGAAATCACATTCATGCTGAAAACTTTGGTTTGCAACGTCCTTCTCTGTCTGGACAGTCAAAATGATTTACAAGTGAGGAATAAATTTGAAGGCAATGTGGGGCTGGAAATCTTGTAGGCACTTTGATATGGACTCAGGAACTTCTGAAGTGATCCAAATATGGTCTGACTAAGGAACTACCACTGCACCTTCTGAGCTGTAGCAGTTTCTTTATTTTCTTTTGGAAACACATTGAGGTGGAGAACTCCTTTCAGTTTAGTTGACCGTTTCATCACATTTGAATAAACACAGTAAAATCAAAGATAATCATATAGAAGAACAAGAAGTTGAATTTTGTAAAAGTAATAATGAGATAAAGGTGCAACATGGTGATACTGAGCAGGCTGAGGATGTGATAGTAACCCTGGTTGCATTTCATGCTGGGATAAATTGAGGTTCAGAAAACTGGACAAAGAGGGACCTATGACATTATTGAATAAATGCAAGGCCATGTCTGAATCAGTTTACATTGGTTGTATGTTTGCTTTTTAATAAATTTCTATTTGCACTGTTAATTGTGTCTGTATCCTCATCACTGCCAAATATAATTACAAGTTTAATCTGACATATTGTCCTCTGGGTGATAAGACAGCTTATGTATCTTGACAATAATAAATTGAAGTTCATCTTGTATTTGTATGTCAACGCAGATTGAGACTTCAGGAGCTGAGTGTGATGGGCAGGATGAACAGGAGACATCTGGTGGCATGCATGGAAGTAGTGTTGAAAAGGTTTTCACAACCAAAACATATTAATGCTGCAAAAACAGTCTGAGACTCCTTTTTTCTCATCTTGTCCCCTTCTCCATTTGAGAGAAGCATTAATCCAGTAGCTTCTTGACGTTGCATTCTTTAACACAGGAGGCCTCCTAGCTCCTGCACTCTGTGGTAAAATTGTTTTTGATGATCAAAATCAAAACCATTTCTCTCCTTATTGTGCTGATATGTAATATATGTAAATGACAATGTTATCTTCCAGATTTTTAAAGTAGGCCACAGTCCTCAGTCTTGTTGGTTAACTTCAACTGCAACAGTAAAGTAGGGGTTGGGGAGGAATGAAGAGTATTGAAAAACAAGAGTGGGACACCCACAGTGACACAGTTGTCATCTAACTCTCCAGAACTTAATAGTCTTGAAGTGGGCTAAATTTTTGGTTTCATTTCTCTCCTGACAGACCAGCTCTTTTTGTCCTGTCAGATACACTCATGTAGATGGTTACCATGGCTACAATGCAGTGGATTTAGTCAAATTTCAGTTCAGATGAGGTGGTCATTACAAAAGCAGGACTTCTAAAATAATTTTGCATGCTTTCAAAACTTTTCAATATGGATCTTTAGATATCTGTAAATAAATGTGAACATCTTTAATAAAAGAACGATAGCAGAGCTATGTACCATAGTCATGGCTTCATCCTAGTAGATATAGGTGTGTTTTTTGCTCAGTGTCCTGTTGTCTTTGCTCTGGACAAAGGCAGCGCTGCCAGTGAGCCATATGCTGGAAAAGGGTCAGTGCTCAGTCATACAGTGGCTGAACACATACATCACATGTGCACCTGTAAAAACATACAGGAGAAGATTGAAAGCAGCACAGAGCTGGAAGGGCTTCACCTTCCAAATTTAGGTTCAAACTCAAATTGTAAGCCACTTTTTAAGCACAAAACCTCTTCTGTAAGTTGAGCTAATATAGGCTGCTGTGCTTATGAAACACTATACATGCTGTGGAAGCCATATGAGTACATTTTGTAATTTGTTGCTATTAAACTCGGTGCAGTCTGCGGTAAGCGTCCTGTTCGTGTGATTTAGAAGTGGGACTCTCAACTGCATCAAAGCCAAGACCGCAGCAGCAGCAGCAGCAGCAGCAATATATTTTATTACCTTATTTACATCCAACGGTATATGTTGCCAGCTATAGCTCATAATAGTTCAGGCTGTAGTTGTTGTGATCCACCAGTCTGACAGCTCATACAGACGAATGCAGACTGCAAATTGGTCCATGTGGTTTCGGGAAAGTATGTTTAGCCTTGTTTGGGAGGACCTGGGTGTTATTTTATGTCAAAGGTCTCACTATGTAAAAGAAAAAAAATACAAAATGGTTCTTTAAAAGGCAGAAAAAAAACCAAAAACATTGCAGCTTAGAGAGGTGCAAATTTATGTAAATGAAAAAAAGTTTAAAAAACGATTTGAACTCAACCTGACTATTTCAACTTCCCTAAATGGTGATGGTACTAATGAACAGTTAGAAATTAAAGTACAACAGCAATTCCAAAGGAGTTGAAACATTGTCTAAAATGTGAACGAAAACCACATGCATTATGTCATGAACCCACATTACCCTATTCACAATATAACTTTTACATTTTTTTAATGATTAAACAGGAAATTTATAATGTTAAAAAATTAGGTAACTTTGAGGCTTACGACAACACGTCTCAAAAGTTGAGGTGTAGTCACAGAAAAGCTGATAAGTTAGTGGTATAAAAAGAAATGCCTGGAATAACATCTTGCAACTAATAAGGTTTACTGACAAAAGATAAGGTATATAAAGAACATTTTAGAGAGGCACAGTTACTCAGAAGTGAAGACCAGCAAAAGTACCCTAGTCTGTGAAACAATTTTGTAATAATCTTGAACTCTCTCTTTGAGTCTGTCTGGTTTGCAGTGACATCCACAAATGCAGTTTAAAGCTCTGTCACAGGCCTTCTCTGTGGTTAGTACAAAAATGAACTGAGGAAAAGTGGGAAAGTATTGTGTAATCAGAAAAATAGATATATTGTTTTTTTTTTTGAAAACCTAAATAAATAGGTACATAAAATAAAAATAAAATCTACTTCTTTCTAATTTTATAATTTTAGGACCATATCTAAACTGCTGCAAGCTTCAAGCAGCTGCAAGATTTTTTAGGGTAACATAATTTATAAAAAGAAGTTTCAGTTTGGCTTTAAACTTTCTCATAGCACTGAAACTGTTAAGTTTTAATGACCTGACTTTACCAGGTGATTCTACAATTTTGATTCTTTTGGCTTTTAACATCTGCCTTTGATAATGACAACCATTACATTTTTTTGTCACGTTTGAAAACCTATGTGGAGATTAAAGGCACAGCACTGTAATGATTTCAATCTTACTTGACAGGCAGGTGATTTTCAATCCATCTGGAGGTGGGGTGGGGGGGTTATTCATCCAGCATAGCTGCAGTCACAACTGGTGCTCCACAGGGTTCTTTTTTGTCTTGTTGGGGTTTTTTTCTTCTGTATTATTATACATGTTTTCCTGGGGTCTATTTTTAAATAAACATAATATTTTCTTACATTGGTATAATGGAGACATACAGATCCATATGCTCCTAAATGTAAAAATTAAGAACTTACTGATTGTCTAATATATACTAAAATGTAGTTGTCTTTAAATTTTCAAAATTTTAATGAAAGCCAGTCACTCTTGACCATCTCTCTCCTCATGTGCATTCATCAGTTGAGATGTTTAACAACCATAATAATGTTTTAAATGTGATGGACAGAGTTTGTCTGTTGTCAAGTCAAATTATTATTACAGTACTTTCCATGGGTATGTACCATCCATCCATCCATCCATCCATCCATCCATCCATCCATCCATCCATCCATCCATCCATCCATCCATCCA
>JAOWBL010002596.1:0-13429 GCA_028564865.1 Zenarchopterus dispar | reverse complement strand
GGGGGGGGGGGGGGGGGGGGGGGGGGGGGGGGGGGGGGGGGGGGGGGGGGGGGGGGGGGGGGGGGGGGGGGTGTTCAGAGAACAGCACCAGATGAGACTGAGCCTGTTGCACTCACTTATCTAATCATCCTCCTCCCTATTAATGCAGTAGCGTTCTGTCAAGGTTCCTCCAAGCCCATTTTTGTTGCGGAAAGGAAATAAAACTACGCTTCTCCCTCTTTGTGTGTTTTGTGTATTTGCTAAAGAGGGAATAAGGGTTAGCAGGACTTTACATCAATTTATTTCCCATCCAAATGCCAAATACGTTTGATATAAATGGAAGGTGGCAAAAAAAATCCCAAAGAAGAATATTGAACAACACAAGTTTTTTTGTAGCCAACAGTTGCTAAAAGTTTATTTTGTGACTCAAAGGAAATTACCATACCTTTATAAAATGTATTTTACCAAGATGGGGATTTGTAGTAAGACCAGACGCTAATATAATAAAGGAGAAACTAAGAGTGAAATACCTGACAACACAACCCTTACAGTCTCCCTCTCTCTCTCTGTAGTTCCACAGTCCGATAGGTTTACCATCCAAGAAGGTCTCACCCATGCAGCCTGTAAATGTGGACGCTCTTACTGCGTCTGCTTTCTGAAAGATAGAGGGAAAAAAATCATGGTAAAATATTTTTGAGAGAAATAGACAAGTTCACGATGGGTTTTGATGGACAATACCTTGACAGTGCCAATAATTCCTCCTACAAACAGGTAGGCGTTCTGGTCAACGTCCAAGATAGTGAAGGATGTGGGGGAGTTGGCACTGGCTGGGGTTGGCATCATGCCAGCCATCGGGCCTTCCAGAGGATATACCGAGATGGTGCCATTCAAACCATTGCTGTGGTTGAGGAGAAGGAGGAAAAACAAGGGGGAGTAAGTTTGTGCATGGATTGCCAGTTTGTGCTTCCTGGAGTACAGCGACTATGACTGAAGACATTAGAATCAGTTTTATAAACTTTACATGCTATATATGAAAAATATAACACAGTATGGAGCCAATTTGTTACTATGGAGTCTCTGAGCTCTACACTGAAATGAAGCGCCTGTCTTGAAGTTTGTTTTTAAGAGAGGAATCACATTTTCTTGTTGTGTAGGGGAGCATTGTTTAGACTGATAGTCTGCTTGATTCCATCAGTAAACACCTTTGGGAAATCTTTCAGATGGAAAATGCAATGAGTAAGTAAGATACCTTCTCTGTGTGAATGAGGTTTGTGTTGTATGGTCTGTTTACAACAACACTACAGCAAAGAGACAGGAAAAAAAACTGGATTATAGTCCATCTATGTAATGATGAGCCACAGGCTGACAAGGCTGCAAACTCTAGATTTCCCAAGTGAAACAAGGTGTTTCCCACTCTAGCATGTGTAAGATGATGTTTTAAGGTTGCGGTTGCTTTATCTTTGCTGTTACTGCTGGTTGTTGTTTGTTAATCAAGGTCAGAGTGAAGGAAAAGGAAAAAAATACATTTTATTAATATGTTATGCCTAAAGTAAAGACACGAGTCATGACAGTAACAAGTTTTATATTTTTCATATTTTTACTAAGAAGTAATGTAATTTTCCATGTCAGCTTCCCAGCATCCCACATGTACAATGCAAGATCTGATCTTCCTTTGTGATAAAGTGTATGAGTGGGCATGAGCCAGACCAACAATATGTGTGGTGATTTCTCACCGAGACGCCTCTATCCGATGCCAGTTCCCATCATGGATGGTGTGATGGGGGTATTCAACCCTTCCCACACCTGAACCCACATCCCAAAGGAAATTCACTTTCCCCTTACGCATCTCCAACGCCAGGAAATCAACCTGAGAAATACAGAGCAAGAACGATGGATAAATGGTAAAAAAAAAACTTTTTTTTCCTCCTTCACTGGGATACAGTTTGTCAAACCTCATGATGCTGAATTGATCTGGTATTTATACAATGTTTTACTTAACAACAGCTATTTAGTTTTTAACTGGATGATGCACAACTAAAGTGAAATAGTGAGAAAACCTGGAAGAAAAGTTCCAGTTCATTCTGTATTAAAATGTACATGCTCTTTTCAGCATAAATTAGATTTTTTCCCACATTAATATATATTAGAAATAAGACAGAAGTGCTGATGAAGAGACATAACATTTTTCCCACAACTAGAGAATGTCTTTGGAATTGAATAGCTGTATCTTCTCCTGCATTAAAAATGCAAATTAACTGTACATGATCCATAGTTATAATGAGTCTTGTTCACTTTGTTTAGGTTCTACAAAGGGCTTTTCAGTGTGTTTTTAAGGAAGACACAGTCATTTGTCTTTAACCCCTCACATGGACATGCTTGGGAACAAAGTGTTGAACTTCTGATTAGAATATCACCAGATTTCACATGAGCTGCATCCAAAATACAGACCTACTCTCAAGTTACATATCAAGGGGAAATACAAGTCAATGAAATTTAAAAGTATTATCTGAAAATGTTTAAAATCCTGTTAAAAAAAGGTAACATATAGAGGCTATACTATTCTCATATACTCACGTAATCTTAAAATCATCTTCCTCTTTTTTGAGTCTGTTAAAAACATATTTTTCACACTAAACACATACAGAATTTTTCCAGTATTAATTTGATAACAATGATTAAGCATATTGATCACGGATGCATTTTTGTAGACAAAAATTTATCTGTGTGGAAAACATCTTCATCACAAAATAACATCCTGTCAGGTTTTTACCACATCATTAAAGTTTTTGAAAAATCTGTAACAAAACCCTCACGATGGTCTAAAGTAATATATCCCATTTGGTGTTGCATTAACAGGTGCAACAGGTGATATATCAAGTACTGCATGCTAGCAGAGAAATGGTTGCAGAAATTTGCACAACTAAAGTGACATTAGAGTGTCCAGTGGTTTTTATAAGTCAGCAGCAGAAGAGCGATAACGCAGGTGGTTTTTTGCTGTCATCTGAACCTCCATAATATTTCATCAAAAGAGTTAAACAAATGTGTGTGCATATAAAAGCTTCTGTGGATATTGTAGTGAAAATAAATACCATGCATGCCCATGGAATCCAACCCTGTTTCTCTACATGGCTACAGTAAATTTTTCTTAACAGACATAAAGCAACAAGAATACCCAAAAAGCATTGCAGTGCAGTAAGTCAAAGAGGGCAAATGCTCATCAAACATCTAAAGGCCTCAGATGCAAGAATTAAAATAAACTAACATCATATATAACTAAATATCTGTTTAACATCTCAAGTAGGTTAGTTTCTTTGAGATTTGCATGAAATGAGTACTCTAGGAATTCACTGTTGCTCTGTCATAAAACTTGGAGAGTGTAAAATCAGTTGGCTTTAAATGTAACAAAGATGTGAAATTATAAATTAAGACTGGCACTTTTTCCACTTTCTACTAATTCAACACTTTGCAAGGGTGGTAATTCCAGCGAGGCAACAGACCCTCCAGTCTGACATTAATGTGCTGATTTAAGAGGCCAGACTCAGATTTTAAGTCAGGCAAGTTATGCAAGTTGATCACCAAATCACATAAATCTCAACAAGGAGGCACTCTGTTCAACGGGTGTGCTTAAAATCTGAAAGGGAAGACTCTGAAACATTTACCCATCTGAATTATTCAATGAAAAAAGTAGCCTGTATTTGGCTTTTTGAAGAAAATTCCCTAATGAGATGTTTTTGCTTCTGAGATCACAGCAAGGCCACACCGTTGGTAGAATGACGGCTAAAATGTGTCAGAAATTTCAATTTATTACTCAGGACAGGAAACTGATTTGAGTTTTTATCATGTAGGGAGAAATGAAGGCGTGAAAAGTGAAATGATTTCACACTCTTTCCTGGTGTATAGTGAGGATATAAAAGCTGAGGCTTTCTCCATCTGTCCTTCTGAGTGGATTTTCACATGCTGTATTTTGATTAACAGTCTAATTACTTATGCCTGAGCCAAAAAAAAAAAAAGTGAAATTTGAGCATCTGCTCTCAGCTGGATGCTGCCTCTGAAGTACATACACTTTATTATTATTCATATAGTATGCTGCTCTATTAAAGATTACTAGGAAGTCACACTTGAAGACACAAATGACAAACACGCACAGGCACACATATCTTGTAGTCTCTCCAGGGTAAAGGCGATTATTCATTAGCACAGATCACAGGACAGCATCGTTATTATTCAACTAGGATTACAAACTATTAGTGAAATCTTAAAAGTGTGGGTGCACACACACATACACATGCACAATTACGCAAAGGCTTATTCTTCATAGTGAATCAGAATATCTGTGAGAGTTGCACAAAAATACACAAGCATGCACGCTTGAGAGTTTCCAATCAGATGAGGCAAAGCAAAGATCTCTCAGGGGAAATCAGGGTAAAGCTGAAAGCAACATAAACTTGTTAATTGCTGCTCCTCTTTAACACACACATATACACACTTTCGGTTTTATCTGTGACACCCTAAAACAGCACCATGCTATGGTTACAGGGACACTGCTGGGTCAAGACGTTTTAAGATGTATTAATTATTCTCCAATAAATTTCTCAAAGAGCGTGTAGCCTGTGTGCCATCTTGTACGATCAGGGTAACAGGTGACCCCAAAAGATTTTTGAGTGTGCTGAAGAGCAAGAGTTTTCAAGTGTGATTAATGTCGCACAAGCTAAAGTACCACAACACTTCTGTCAATTTTTCTAAAATACAATAAAAACTTTAAAAATGTGAACTGTTAAATTTACTTAAAAGACGTATGTATAAAAGAATTAGATGTGAATGTTTTGACTGACTAACCTGTATTTTGAGCAATTCAGTCAGTCAACTCATATCATAACACTTTAAAAGGACCAAAATGTAAGAATGTGGTTAAAATATCCCAAAATAGCCTAAAAACAGCAGGAAAATGAGAAGAAAAGAGTGCAGTCATGTTACAAAAATGATGACTATGTTTTGACTGCTGAGATATCTACCATGTTAGCATGTTAAATAAATAGCTACGGTCTGTCCAGTCTCATAATACCAGTTTCTGTGTATGGAAGTAGTGAGCAACATAGTGACCTTAGTAAAACATGATAACATGAAGAAATCACACGGTTTGTGCACTTACTTGAACCCGAGGTCCAATCATCTTACTTCTGCATTGAGGCTCATGCAGAACTATATTTTGTTGCAGTTCCACAACTGACCACTAGATGGGGGCTGTAAAAGTGAGTCAATCTCCATTGACTCTAATGTTAAAATGTCTGACTAGAGAAATAAGAAATATGTAGACCTGGTTCAAAGAACTATTTAGGTCTCAGTTATTTGATTTCACATCTATGACAACTCTGAAGGTGGTAAAGTTTTTGTACCATGCCAGGGAGTTTACCTGAAAAACAGTAAATTTATTTCTATTGATTGACTGATTGATTGACAGTTAGCTCAACCAATGCCAGCCAATAGCCCTTATCATTTCCTCATCTGCAATCATCATGCTCTCTCACTTAGTGAAGCAACCGGCCATTTGTATTAACCCAGGAGTGGCTAAATAGGACAGTCATATTTAATTTTGCCGTGGAGTTAACACGTTAAAGAGTATACACCCTGTAAACATCTGATGGCAGCTCTGCAGATATTTTGCTGGGGTTCAGCTGGAGGAGCTGAAAGCAAAGCTAACTTTGAATGACATGTGGTTTCCATCTACTTGCTGAGTGATATAGCTGTGCCCCATTCGCAGAAAAACAGACTTCAAAACCAGTTTTCAAAAACTAGTGGGTCATGTAACCCAATGCTTCACCCATTGTTATATACAGTCTATGCTTGAATCAAGGTCCAGTTGTCTTACTTCTGCATTGAGACTCATGCAGAACTGAGATTCCTTGCAGCTTCTCGACTGACCACTAGAGGCCAGCTGCAAAAGCAAGTCAATCACATGTTAAAATGTTCAACTTTAGAGGAGAAATAAACATATTTACAGCCTGGTTCTGTTTTGGTCTCAGTCATTTATTTTACACCCTGTACTATAGGGTGTAATAATACTACAATTAAAATGATTAAACTGCTGTTCAAAATCATTCAACTGTCGCATTTCTTTTGATGGTATTAAAAACATATTTTCTCTTTTTTTTTCATACCCCGGTACATGGTATTTTCACAATACCGCCCAGCCTACTAAAGATAAAAATTCTTTCTTTTTTGCTCTGCCTATTCTTCTCAAATCCAATATGTAAGCTGCTCAACTGACCCTGGTTGTCGTTATTTGATTCCCCTCTTTATCCTGGACCATACATTTCCAGTATGAGACAAGTCTGGACATCAAACAGACTTGTCAATCACACACGCTGTGTCTATGAAGCCGCACTGTTGTAAGGCAGTAAGAATGAGGTCTGATCCTGTCCTCCTGAAATAACCACAGACCTCCAGGGAGAAGACTTCATTTTGCTGGAGGCTAAATTTCCATAGATGCCTTCACACTGCACCTTTCATTTATAACAACCTGGATTGTCTTTCACATTTTTAGCATGTATAATATTTTTTTCTGCAGACTACTTTGACCACAGCATTCATGTTTGCTGTCTTTCTGTACATTTCAGATGAGTTAGTATGCAAAGAATCCAGCAAATTATCTGAATAGAGACAATACACAGTTTTCATCCTTATATAGTACAGATACAAGTTAAATTTCTGAAAGCAGGAGTAAAATGTGCTGAATGATTTTTTTTTTTTTTTTTACACGTTTCTACCTTCGAGGATGATGTATATTTATCATGGAGTCTTCTCATGCAGGATCACCTGAAGCTAAAATATGATGTGGATCCAACAGAGGTTTCAGTTGCCGCTTCTACCCACAAGATTTTCTTGAACTTGAAAACAATATCAAGGTGACTGATCTATGATTGTTTTCAGGAATTTTTCACAAAGTGGTGAACCATGACCACCCTTGCTTTGTGAGACTAAGTCTTTGGCAGGTCCTTCTTTTGATAAACAATCCTAGGACTCTCATATGGCACCCTGCTAAGTTGGTCAGTGAAAATAATTACCATTGTGTTTTTTTTCTATCTTTTTTTAATGTACAGTTTGAGTGACAGTGTTTAGAGAAAGACTTTGAGATAGACAGTCTTCCTCTAAACAAAAGACCCAAAGTGCTGTAGACACAGCTGGACTTGTGTGAATCTGTCTTGTTTTGTGCTAGATGCTATAATAAGGAAATACTCACATATTTGGCAGATCCCAGGTAGAAGAGAAGATTATCAGGTGTCGTGGTTTTAACGTGGAGTATGATGGTGTTGTACCGTCCTTTTCTGATTTCAGGGCGGTAACTACGAAGACAATCTCCGTCCGAAGAAACTGAAACTTTTATCTAGAAACAGAGAGAACAAAGTTTTTCGACAAAGAAATTTGCATTGAATGTCATTTTCTATTTAGTTCACATTTATCTTACAATGTAGTTTGTAGTTTGACATTGTAAAACTAATGGAAATGTTCTCTTATATTTTCAAATTGTAATTTGAAAGGTACTTTATCTGTGCACAGACCATACAGTGTAGTAAAATGTTGGACAGCGTAGCTGTAACACCAACCACTGATTTGTAAAATGCCAAAACAGTAACTATTTTCAGAAAGAATAAATCTAGCTAGTAACACTATTAAAAATAAATGCATTAATATAATATTTTAAAAGAGAAGTTGATGCCATTTTTTATGAGTAGGAATTGATTATTCATGACATTTGGTTTGGTCAGACTAATTAGACCCATATGTTACTGGTTCTGCATCTATCTTAGCAGAGTTTCAGGGCCAGCATAGCACCAGTTCTCTTTCCTCTGAACCAGCTTTTCTTTCCAGTTTTTTGACAATAAGCAAAGAACTGGATTCTGAGCGAACCGACTGGTTTGGTAGAAAAAACCAGTACAGAAGGCTAAGAGGATTTGTGACCAGCACGTACTGGCTGAAAGTGGTGCTACACTTCAAATTACTTTCATATCAAGATTAGGTCTGACAGTAGTTGCTATCTTTTTCTTGTTTTTGTGGTTTAATTCTGTCAGAACTGCCTCGCAGGGCCATATCCAGCAAGCAATATTGGGTTATTCATTAAAGAAAGGGTAGTACCTAATGTAGGACTAAGGAAAGGCAGGTTGGAAAAGTATTAGACATGATGGAAGTTAAATTCAATGTGTCTGAATAAATGAGCCACGAGCTCTCAGAATCATCTGGTCCCCAAGTAATTGTTTACAGTAGAAAAAATGATAAATTGGATTAAACTGAGTGTGGTGTTTGCTCTTACTGCAGCTCACTTGGAGTTGTCATTTTTATTGAAAATGACTTTTTTTGCACAGAGAGAAACAAATCAAATTTTGCTAATGGAGTAAATGTTTTTTTTTGTTTTTTTTTTGACAGACCAGCATTTAAGGACTGGAGTTCAGTGGGAGATTTATGCTGAAATCAAATTTCACAAACTGATTGTAGAGAATCCGACTTTGCAACGCTATCATCATATATTTTCTAATTCATTATGATTAGTCTAAAGTTGTACATGTAAGCAGCTAGAGAAAACTTACAGAATTAGCTTGTTTCCTGGCCTGGTTGATTAGTTCTTTAATTTGTGAGATGTTGCGCCTCAAATTGTCTTGCAGCTTTTTGATAGGCTGCAGCTTCTCCAACAGTCTGTCAGCTTCATCCTCTAATTCCTTCACTTTAGCTCCTGCAGCATGGACTGAGGGTAAAAGAGATCAAGTACAACAGTCATAAAAAAACAATACAACATTTGCTAAAGTAACACTATAGCTCTTATCATAGCCGAGAGAAAGTGGAAAGCTTGCAATGAGAGGAAATCAATGGAGGGCGACTACAGAAGAAGGCCAGAAGGATGAAAAAGCAGATGAGAGCCAAACAATTAGTGTAGCTCAGCCTTTGAAAAGATCTGCTTAATTTCATATACTGTATGCTGTAAATGTTTGAGGCTGAAAAAGACAAAGAAGAGACAGAAAACATAAACAAAAGAAAAAAAAGAGAAGTTCTATGCCTTGCAGTGTGCAGAGCTCTCATGCTCATGCCAAGCAGAGGCATTATTAGAAGCAACTATCTCTGAATATAGAGCTTTTAAGGATGATCATAAAACGAGTGCGTGGTGCACCAATACCGTTGCCGAAATCACTTCATACTCCCATAGATGCTACTGATTAAACCCAAAGCGCCACATTAACACAGGGATGTTATTGATGAAGCTTTAAACTTGTGATTTAAAAGGCCTTAATTAAAATTACAGACACCTGAATTGAAATCTGCGATGCCACAGAGATAACACTGCAATCACTAACAGATATTGGTGCACCATGAACTGCAATAAATGTTTTATATTAAGGTAAATGAAATATACATACTGATTGCTGTGGGGATTGGAGGAAGAGAGAGAGAGAAACATATGAAAATTCAGTTGAATTCATTAGTGTATGTGGCTATGAAACAAGTAACCTTAAATCAGGTTCATGGCTTTCAACTGACACTGAGTTTCATTTTTAGTTACTACTTTTTGCTGGGATTAAAAAAAAAAAACCAACAAAATTTCCACAAAACAAGGCGTACAATAGACAACAACCATTTTCTTTATGTAGTTGGTAAACATTTACAGTAATATATTTATTTACCTAGTAAAACACAACCCTTTATCAAAGCTACCCAACTACTCAAAAGTGGAGCATTTTACTGTTTTTCTCCGGGTCCTGGATCATCTGGTTGGCCGCACTGACGGTGCTCTCCAGCTCGCTGTAGTTGTGCTGCAGGCCTCCAAGGCGAAGGTTCAGATCTCCGAGACGCTCCAAGACGTCGATGGCTGTGGAGTTGGCTTCAGCTGCTACAGCCTTTGTAGCTGCAAGCTTAGCACTCGTATCTGTTAGAGAATACAACACAAGAAAGGTGTCTAGATGATGGTCGGTATTAGGTATAAGGAAATTTTATGTTGACTAACTAACTGTTAGTCAGCGCTAACTGTTTAAAATGTTCTCCAATCTCAAGTTCAAGCCTAAATCAATATAAAAGAATATTTCTTTTTGTGCCTAATAATAACATTTACATAGGATTTGGAAAAAGACAGAAAAGCTGAAGGAACTTCTGCATCTTTGTCAGAAAGGTTTTTTTCTCTAAAACATAACAATAACAAGGAAATAATTTCTTTTTTGACAATCTATTACAGCTTTCTTCAAAAACAGAAGTTTTCATACACTTGGTATTTGGTAGAATTAGCTTCAATCTAGCCTGCTGAAAAAAGGTTAAATGATGATTTAAATCACACATCTTTATATCTCAAATATCTTTACTGATGTACATTTTATAAATTGTTGAAAACAAAATTAAATATCATTGACAATGGAAACCAAAATCAGACTGATATCTGGAAATTTTAAGTGACTTTAAATCATTTAAAGAATTCTCCTTCATTTTTGAGCAGTATATTTAACTTGGCTCTTTAAAATTAATAAATGACCTGTAGCTCTGCAGAGTTATTTTTTGACAACCTGAAGGACTTCCTACACCCAGGTCATTGGTTTCATTTAATAATGAAAGCTTTAAAGTTTGTATGTTAAAGATTTAAGTGTACGCCACTCTTTACTAATTTACTAATAATTGTACAGTACTTTCATAATCTGCATAAATCTTAAAGTAACATCTTACAAGCATTTTTACTGTCATGTATACTCAATCATACACAGATTAGGCATTGAAGGATCTGAGAACTTGAAAAATAAAAATATCTGAACTTGTATGATAAAACTTTGATTGGTGGTCTATATGGAAGACCCAACCAAGCCCAAGCTTAACTTTCTGACTTATATCTTTAAGTTTTTCTTCGCTACATTCACTTAATTGTCTTTCCTCGTGATGCAGCCTGTTTTAGAAAATTGCATCAGTCTTTCATGCAGCAAAGCGACTCCAGAGTTCTGACGCCTTTAAACTTCCCCCATTTTCCTCCAAACATAATGATGATCGTCATGACCAGATAGTTCAGATTTCTAAACCAAAAATCTTTGTTCTCATGTCCAGCTACAAACTGTAATTTATCCTGTTTTTAATGGTGGTTTAGAGCTGAGTGACCTTTTGGCCCCATATCGGTACTTTCACTGTGGATAATGACATTCCTTTATCAGTTTCAGAGATCATCTTTGCTAAGTCTTTCTTTGTTGTTCTGGGCTCCATTTGTACATTTTCCACAAAAGCGTGTTGGTCTCAGGAAAACAGAAGACATTCCTCCATCCTGAGTGGTATGATGGCTGTCCTTTGCTGTTTATACTCGCATGTGATTATGTGAACAGATGGACACCAGGAACCTGCACCCAAGAATGAACCAGATGTGTGACAGCCTACAGTTTATTTCCTGGTATCATGGTTGAATTCTTTACTTCCCATGAAGTCATGTGGCAAGGCCCTTGTGTTTGAAAGTGTGCCTTAAAATACATCAGAGAATGTGACCCCAACTAAGTAAAAAGATGTCAGCATTTTAAAGGTTTCTCATGTCAAAACATGATCATGTGAAGTTATTCAGGCAGTCACCTTTATGTACGTAGACTTCTGACTTTGAAGAAAGTAAGAGAAAAAACCCTTCTAAAATCACATTCTCTCTTTCATTGTTATGGTATTTGGCAGATGAAAAAAAACATCAAGGATAACACTTCATCTGACTTGAAACATGAAAGATTTCCTCAAATTTTCTGTCTGAAGGAGAAAAAAAAAAGTTTATGCATCTTTTTTTTTTCTAAAGTAAACATCTGTTTGCAACTGTATTTAGTTCTACAATGCAATAAAAGTACCAGATAGTAATCCTACATTATTCACTATGAATCAACATCAACATTGTATTATCACATAGCAAGTTTAAAAGAATATCAGAGCAGGCAGTGAAATATCTCAGGTCTCCAAACCTACCTTCGATTTAAATCAGAACTAAAAGCACTGGATTTATTTATTTATTTTGGTCATGTATCACCTTGGTCCAACATCTTCACCCGTCCCTGCAGAGTGACTGACCTCTATCTGCACATTGGTATTGATCCAGTCTCTGATTATCTCCGCACCAAGTGCGCACATGCAAGCATCTATATACTCACATGCAAACGCACACACACCTAAACACACAGAGTGTATTTGTGCAGACATACCGCTGGGAATGGCGTTGAGCACAGCCACAGTTCCATTAACAGCTGTGAGAAGGTCTTTGGTTTTGTCTCTCGCCGCTTTGACTCTGCCCTTCAGCCCTGCCACACTGTCTGCGTTCTCTACACACACAAAACACACACAAAGTAAATGATGATGATGGCTAGATTTGTAAGCAAGCTTCCAACTAATAAAAATCCTGTCCTTCACCTCCCTAGTGGGAAAAAGTGATTGACAGCAGGGTAAAAAGAGGCAGATGATGGAGGTAAACTCAAAAATAGAACAAAATTGCACCAAACTCACTGCAGCCTCACACTCCACGGATGTTGTTCGTGAGAAAACATTTATGAATGTCAGTGGACTTTGCAAAATCCCAGAGCTCTCATTCAAATGCAATTTAATTATATACTGTGTTTAATATTTTTTCGAAGTTGCTGCAGCTAAACGCCGAACTTCAAAAAGGTGAACCTCATAACTGCCACTCCAGAAGCAGGTGACTGTGCTGATGCTCTGTGACATGCTGTCCTGCAGCCATTCTTGCCACTGTCTTGTCCAATCCCAAGTGACTTTTTATCCAATGTGGTGCCACATGAGCCAAGTCGTACCAGAGAGAATTCAGCTGGTACTCCTTGGCTTGTGTGGCACATCTACCGTCTCATCCCCTCATCCCCACTGATACTTACATGTTTCATGCAAGGGATGCGAAAAGACTAGCTGCCAAAGACAAGAAATATTCTGAACTTTACATCATGCATCTCATTAATCCCTTATTCTACGCTGGACCAGGTTGAAATGTGATCTGAAAGCTATTTTATTCCACCCTGTCTGAAATCTCACTGACAGTAAATCCCCTGTTTGTTGGAGGAGCTCTGAAAATCAAAATGCAAACAATCATGTTTTCTGGGATGTTTTGAAGAAATAGTGGAGAAGGACACACAAAGCCTTCAAAAACATTTCTGAATTTCCACCCTTTGAAAGTAAGTTTATATTTTTCTGTTAAATACCTCAGGAATGGTAAAAAAAAAAAAAATCTTTCACCAGAAAATGGTTATCATAAGAGAGATCCCAACTCTGAATGGATGTGTGGAAATCACAAAATTGTTTCTTCATTCTAAGTAACAACTCATAAGCCTAACCTTTTCACAAATCAATGACTTGCATTTCAAAGTTGTAAAAGATTACTCCTTATAGTTTCTTGTTTACATTCTTTTCTGCGTTTGAGCATATAAAAGAAAGCAGAAAAGAATATAGTTCTCATATTTATGAAAGACACATGTACACATGC
>JAOWBL010002595.1:0-13430 GCA_028564865.1 Zenarchopterus dispar | reverse complement strand
ATTATTATTATTATTATTATTATTATTATTATTATTATTATTATTATTATTATTATTATTATTATTATTATTATCAAGAGGTGTTTTCAGTGAAGTTTCTGTTTCACTCAGCTTACTTGTATGTGGCATCACTGCGATGGACTAGTGACCTGTCCAGGGTGTTATCCTGGAGTAGAGGGGGCTCCAGCACAGCGTTGGTCCTTCTGTCCAACACATTTTTGTCAGACAGAAGGACCGATGCTGTTTTCTAGCCAATGGTTATTAAAATGCTAATCTTTCAGCATGTTGGTGCAGTCATCTCAAACCTTGTCTTTGGTCAGGAGGTTACACATGAAAACACACTGTTAAATCATGCAAAAGCACATCAAGAACGGTTTCTATAATCTACAATATTTACAATATTTAAAATGTTGCATAAACATCTGTATGAATAGATAGAGTAAAAGTGTTTTGAGTTAACAAGAAAACAAGAAAAAAACTTTGTGAATGAATCCTTTTACCATTTACAGACCTGAGCTGATTTTACATATACTTTGCATTTACTTACTATATACTTTACATATACCTTACATTTACTTACTACATATAGTAAGTAAATAGCTGAATGAAGCACTCCTTTTTTGAAGAATGACAGAAATACAAATTTTTAACAGATATGAAAACACTTGAACATATAAGCTATTTTTTTTCTTCATTTAGGATCACTTTGAACTTATTGGTGCAACAAAGACATTTTAAAGAATGCATTTTATACTTAGAAGGGTGATGCAAAACTTTGGTTTTGAAGACAAATGCAGATTTCACCTGCATTGTTGTAGCTGAATAATGAAACTGACACTTTCATTGAAGGATGAGCTCAAATATGTCAGTATCCATTACTTATAGCACGAGTAGGACACTGAAATCAAGACGTATGTGAATGAAATAATAATACTTAAGCAGACATTTAATGTTATACCGTGTAAATACCCACACGTGGATCCTGAAAAAGACTTTTGTCACATCAAGCTGATAAAAACCTTTACTTTACAGCTGCAGGCTGCATGAGGTGATCCCCCTGCTTTCTGGGACCCAGTTTGTCTCATGTGTTTGCAATCCAGTCTCAGAAGTATGGGGATAAACCAGGACTACAACCGCACAGTTGTGATTTATTAAAAAGCAATGACCACAACAGAAGCTAACATTCCTCTGGAGCTACATAACTTTAAGTAAAGTTTAATTATGGACAACCAAGTGCTGAGTTGCTCTTCTGCTGCTGTCACCGATGCTCCACTTACTGTGGATGCTGCTGATGTTTGGGTTTGTGGTAGAGAGCTCAAGTCCAATCTGAAAGGTGACTGGCTGCGGTTGTCCCTTTGTTTACTGCTGTTTAGTCTCTAGTATTTATAGATTCAGTGCTGCCTGTTTTAGCCAATTATACTGTGGATACTGTGGGGATAATGGCAGTAATGACCGGCTGGCTTTCCAAAGTATTCATACTGGAGCTGTTTTCCTCTCTGTTCGGTTTCCTGTGGTTGACAGTACGTTAACTTTAGCCTGCATGGGTATGCTTTTCTGCACATAAGCTCCTGTCTCCGTGTGCGTACATGCACCTTTGTCCAAAGTCTTGCTAATTTACAATGAGCAGCCACTTCAGGGCGGCGCCTTGTTGCATTTTTCATGGCCCATTCTTCATTCTCAGCTTTGAAATTGCTCATTTGATAGGGGCACAGGTCTCCTACAACCTCCACAGCTCACTTAACATGCAGACACAGACTCAACAATGTTCTTTCATCAACCTTAATCACAGTTTCCCAGACTCCGCTGCTCTCGGGTCAGCTGTTAATCCAGGCTCCAAGTTCACGAGTTCAAAGAGTCATTTGTTTAAACAGCAAGGGTCTGAGACGCTTTCCGCCAAACGCTGAAATGCTAAATACTCCTCACAGCGTCTACATGTCACAGGCCGCTGCAATGACGAACAGTATGGAACGGGGTTTTTGTCTGAGAGAAATACAGAATGTCCTTGGCATTCAGTGGTGTGGTTTTGTGGTGAAGTTGCAGCTGCTTTAAAACAGCGGCGGCAACAGGAACTGTAGGTAAATCTTAATGAGACGCTGGTGTCTGTGTTGTGGGCCTCATCTGCCTCGCGCTTGCATGTAAACAAGATTTCTGATCCAGTCCCACACAGAGAGGAATACAGAGAGCTCATTTGGTGAAGCCTGAAAGATAATTCAGCCCAGATCCAGTCAAACACACACATGTGCAGAACGGATGTTATTGGCATAGTTTGGAAGAATGGCTGACACGTTTTCAAAACAATGTGCGCTAGGTTGAGGGTGTGCTGGATCGGTCGTTGAGGCTTGACAGGAGAAAAACAGTCTGGTGTGAGCCGAAGATATACATCTCATCTTGTCTCTCCACAATCTCAAAAACTCAAGAGGCGTCAGGTTTGTACATAAACAATTTGGTTTGAAACTTCTTACTGGAGGGAAAAGCTGCTGAATTCACGGGAAAATATCCGACATGAGTTGAGATTCCAGATAAACAAGGTTTCCATTTTAGCTTTCAAAAGGTTTTAGATAAATAATCATGTGGTCTAACCGAACTTATGTAAATGTTGACATGTAGTCATGTGCGTTTAATTACTCTTGAGGACTACTGAATTTTTGAGGTTGACACCACGTGTAGGCTGATGGCAGAGCTGTCCAGTTCTGGTCCTGAGTGTTTTAGATGAGCCTGATTCAAATGATCATCTCGACATCAAGGTCTGCACAAGTCACCTGATAATATGTCAGTAATAACCCAATTCATATTAAATTAACTGTTTGCATGGTATTTTCTCATTCTGGTTAATATGGGAGTAGAATTTTTTTGGGGTTTCTTACCATCATGTTAACAACAAAATTTTTTTTTCATTGATCACAAATTCCAAACAAAATGAACTCAGTTTTCCTCATGATATGGACAATCCTTACTCTTTCAAAGTAAAAGTGGATAAGAGTAACACCATTGATGGATCAAAAGATGGATCATAGTACTCTTTTTGGCCAGTAACGAAGCAAATGAGAATCCCACTATTTCTGCTGCATCCACAAGACCAGAAAGTTTGTGAGTGTGAAGTGTCCAGCATGTCACATTTCATTTTCTGAACCCTTTTGAGTGCACATTTTAGCTACTTGGAGTGCACTGGGGGATGACAGAATTGCTATTGAGATATGTTTGCACCTTCTTCTATATATCATTCTATACAGTGGTATTACATGTTTAACTGACCAATTTTAAAAGTAAAAAAGGATGTAAAAATAGCAGAAAAAGACAACCAGAAATTACAATTTGAGCACCAGAAATTACAATTTGAGCAGCAGTCATTCCTCACGCACGATTTAATGATTGTGTATAGTAACTACGTAAATATACAGGTTACAGAAGACTTTAAAAAAGCTGAAAACATAGCGTTTTGTATTAATAATATACTTTACATATAATGTAATCATAATAATAGACACACATTTTCACAATATGAACTAATATATAAATACAGTATCATAAATATGATGTACACATATAGTACACATAATACATTTCTAATATAATTTACACTTATATAAAAAAAAAAGTTTCAGTGACATTTTGGACTGACTTAGAGCTTTGTATTTGTCCAAAGATTAAAACAAACAAACAAACAATCTTGTGGTTAGATAAATAACTGTGTTCACAGTGCATCTGGCATTCCTGTACAGTATTTATTAAAGTTGTTATTGTGATAATAAGCTGAATTGGTGATAATATCTGTGGGCCAGAGTGTCAGTTCAGCTGAAGTATGAAACTGGATGTTTGTATGAACCACAGAAAGAGGGAGAGAGATTAATGATAGTGATTTGATGGCAGCCTTGACAAGGAAGAGACAAATGAGTTGATAGAGTGAGATAGAGACTTCAGGCTGGTTCCTGTGTGTGTGTGTTGTGGGAGAGCATTTGTCTCTGGATATTGATCGCTATTGAACAAAGCAACATCTGAGAGCTGAGGTGCTGACAGTGTCCTCTGTGACCAAGTGCTGCTTTCATTTCTTCATTTCATCCAGGATCTTTTGTTGATTTATCAACAGCTCATCTCACCAGGCTCATTATGTGCATGTCATCCTGCCTGCATGGGAACAAGGGGCTTTGCTCCATTCACCATGATGAGACACATTCACAAGCTTTAACAAGCAGCAAAGCTCAAAATAACATTTCTCCTTCCTTCTTTTACGATGCAGGGCTTGATCGTCGACATATTAGATGATTGCTTTACTTATTGTGCCACCTGTCACGCTTGTTTAAATTGATTGAGTCTTTGGCAAAGACTCTGCTTCTGCTTTATTTCTAGTTGACAAGCACCGAGCAGCCTACCTGGATAAGCCTGCCAACGTTATGACTGATGAGACACGTATGGCATAGTGGCAGATGAGGCTGCTGGGAACGGTTCTCACATTTCCCGTTCAGAACTTTGAAGCTGTGATGGTAAACTCGAGCACAGCCAAGCCTTATTCTGGAGATATAGCCTTAAAGAGATGAGAACATAAGAGCCCGACAAAGCTTGATCTTTAAAGTCACAAAAGATGACACGGAGGCTATATTTGGTCTCTCTCCACTCCGGTTCTCTTGCCAGTGTATGCCTGTGATTTTCATCACTCTGGGTTAAGCAAATAGTATTTTCGTTATGATAAACCATCTCTCTGAGGAAGGATTTGACAAATTATTTGCTGAGAAAAGGGAGCCATAGTGAGAGGAAAAAGAGGCAGAAAAGCTGAGGTGAGAAGAGATAATGATGCAGCTGGTGTGTGAGCCCCTGGGAATTCTGGGAAAAGTGCCTGTGTGTCCCGTGGCAGAGATCACATGTTGACCTTATCGTCATGAGAGCAGGTAAAGAAAGGGCTTTGACTGCAGAAAAATGCCAGTACCGATTAGTTATTCTGACTCCATCTCTCTTTGTTTTAAAGTGACATTGTTTTGATTCAGCATTCAGCCACTGATCCGTCTGTCTGTCTGTCTTTCCTGTTTTGGCTGAGTATAATGCAGCTGTTTATGTGTACGTGTGTGTATGCACATGTTAGCATTTATTTTTATTTTTTTAATGATCCCATAGACACACAGATCAGTACTTTATTGTTGTGTTAAATTCTGTGGGAACTGATGCCAGTACGTTTAATTTCTCACTTTAGTCTTTTTTGTCTATCAGTGTTGTCTGAGGTGGCACAGAGCAGTTTAGCACCTAATAAACCCTTGAAAACTCATCACTATTTCATTTATATGACTTCATTTCATGGACTCATCTTGTCAGTTTTTTCTTCTTAAACACATACCTCCTAAATGTCTAAATATGCCAATAAGTCTGCAGTTACAATCGCAGCCAGTAAGCTGTTTTACCTGGCTGAGTGTAAATGTAACCAGAACTAGAGAGGTGCCAGTTGAATATGTATAGGACTCCTTCTTGAAGGTAACTCATTGTGGAGTGTGTCAAAAGATGTTGGTAGTTCCAGGTCACCCCTGTTTAAAATTTAAAGCCAGCATGAAAAAAATAGGAGGGCTGTTTCCTCTTCTTTTCATACGCTCATGTAATACTTCAGATGTCTGTTCGTTCCTATGGAAACATGTAATGTTTGTAGATGTAGATGTTTCCCATCTACATCTTAGGCCTACCTATGTTATTTGGAGCGCTCCACCGACAGCACTGTGGACTGTAAAATAATGGACCGGGCCTTAAGTCACACGAGCCATCGGTTTCTGAAGAGCCGTTTTGAGGCCTCTTTTCCTTTGTACTGCATACAGCCATGTTGCTCAGGAAACCGACGGGAACACGCCCACTGTGTGTCAATCAAAATGAGCTTTGGCTACCAGGTGCTTCAGCTGATTCCTGCCAAAATAGCTGCAGAGTTGCTGGCAAGCGTTTACAGTGGAATATATCATTTTACTTGTTGTTTTGATGGCGAAATCAAAACATTACTGTCGCGTTTAGCTGATGCTGCGTCAGTATGAACTACTGGTTGCCTCACTACGTGGGGTAGCATGAAGACTTCGGGTGAGGAAGCAATACTGACTAGCCATTAGTTTGTGTCATTTTTTTATTTGTTTTGTTTTGTTTTGTTTTTGTTTTTTCCTGTTTTAAATATTACATTAGGTGGAATTAATTTAGTTTTCATCTCTTTTTATTTTGTTTTGTCTTAAAACTACCTATATCTTTACTATTTTGGTTTGATTTTAGTCATGTTTTTTTTTCAATGTGATTGCATAATTCATAATGTATAATAAGTCAAATTAATTGCATGGGTAAATAATGGAGAAAAAAATATCAATGTCATATGCAGTATAAAAAATAATAATGTTAAATAACCCTGTTCCTCATCATCCTAATTTAATAAACCTAATCCACACCAACAACTGATGAGATTAGTTCATCTGAATTTCAGTTTGTTTTTGTTTTGTTGTAATTTCAAAGTGTTAATGCTCATCCACCACACTGGCTGCTTATTTTCCAGCTGAGTCTCGTCCTTGTAAAGTTTTAAATGGACTGTATTTATAGTGTTCTTTTCCTCTTGTTGACTATTCACACACATTCGTATAACACTTGCCTAGTCTACAGAGAGCTAGACAGATTTATTTTCTCTTTTCTTTTTTTCAGTTGCATACACACAATGACACACTGATAAATGTATCTTGGGAATTGTGTGCTTCAGTGTTGTACCCAAGGACACTTCTATATGTGGACATCGAGACCAGTAATCAAACCTCTGACTTTCTCTTTTGTAGATGACTGCTCCACTTCCTGAACCTCAGCTCACCAAATATGACTTTTAAAGGGATTCTTTCCACTGACAGCTTTCTTACATGCACTTTCGTGAAACTACGTTTAGCCTGCAGCTGGCATTGCGAGAGCAACTGTTTTAAGGCAAACCAACTAGCCGTGTAGTTTTTAGTGCCCTCAGCCACCCAGGTGGTTCTGGTGCCTAACCTTATCAAGCAGTTAGTGAAAGTCAAGGTAAACAAGAGAGGAAAACAAACAAGAATTGCATAAAGTAAAACAACTTCAGGTGCTCATATATTTAGGATGAGATAATGCAGTCCCAACAGGGCAAGGCAGTAAAATCACGGCATTGCAACAAAAGCAGCTTTCTGAAACTCAGAAAGAAAGAGAAATATCCACCTGAATTAATACAAATTCATCTATTTTCTGGCACCAGAGGTATGGGACCTACACACCCAATTAATTGGCCTCATTAGGGCATTTACTTTTTTCTAAAAGCACTAAAATGCCACCAACAGACTTTACTACTTTGGTTTTAGTGTTAGAAGCTTGTCGTCAGAGTTCTGGTACTTGTTAGCAGCGTAAGTGGGTCCAGGTGGGTCTCAGCTCGTCCATGTTGGTAGCATTAACTCCAAAAGCCTTTCTCATTATGTGTTCTTGTAGACTTGTGAACCGCCACCAGCCACAGTGGAAGCACGGTTCTGATCTCGCTGAAGGAGGAAGCTCTCAACAGTACCAAAGTTACAACTTCAAAATGTTACATTTGTTCTATAACGGTTTAGTGTTAAAATATTTCCTTGCAAGAATTTTAATGCCTTTTCTTTAATTTTGTGGTTGATTCATCAAGAATGGTATTTATTTTTAAAAAATCCCTCAGCTTTGGAGATGTGTGGCTCTGCTAGCCAAACAGATATTTCATCAAGTATACAGCTGTTGCAGTAACTGAAAGACTGAACTGTATCCTCCTGGGCTTGCTAAGTAGGAACTACCAATCTAAGCCCAAATTTAACACAACTGGAATTAAGAAATGGCTTGAGTTTAGCATAAGCCTGAGCCTTCACTAGCTATCCAAACCATACATCCACCTAATACAGTTTGTTAGCAAATATTTCTCTTATTTCTATTGCAGAAGCGGCATTTTCTGATATATTTGAAAAGGAAATAAATTGTAATCAGTAAATTATTTATAAATCATCAAAATTCTTAGTTTTAAAAAAGAAGAATAAGAAAAATGTCCACTTACATAAAATCCAGATTGTGTTTCATGACTTTCACAACCAGTGTGAGACTCTTATTGTACTTAAGATATATCTTCGAGCCCTTAAAGACACCATGTGGGGTTAACAAGGTTAGGAGCTGGATTTTCACAGCAGGGAGTATTTATACCAGCACTGCGTTTTATGTGGATGTTCCATGATTGCAGATGATTAAAAGGATCCCACACCTGCAAAATATCACAGTAAAAACTGCCACAGCGCACAGTAATCTTCTAAAAGTGAATACATCCCTCCAGCAGTGCACCCTGCCTGTATGGCACGATGACAGACAGCAGAGAGGTTCTGTGACAAATGTCTGTTGTGTAAGGAGCTGAAGCCTTTGAACCACCTCTTCACGTTGCACAACCAGTGAGGGCACCTGAACTCGCTGCCCTGCCATCTCTTCACCCCATGCTCATTGACACCTGGGCGTTTGTTGTCCGTTAGTTTGACTCTGTGTATGCTCATAGTTAAGAAATGGGAGTCTTTTCCATCACTTTGCAGATCAGCCTCGTGGATCCAAGCTGCTGGCTTGCAGCAAGAAATGCCAGAACACACTGAGATGGCTCCCTCTTTCCGGCTGACCTCCAAAAAGTTGAAAGAGAGATGCTACTGTGTGTGGAGTCAGGGTGGAGGATGATAGATAGCCCTAAGCGGTGTGAAGGTGCTGCCCTTCTGTATCGCAGGAGAACAAATATCTTCCACAGATGCGTGATGTGTGGCCTGCGCTCACATGATACACTGATCATGAAGTGTAGGTTTTCTCATGTGGATTTTCTTTGGATATATAATTGTGTGGATGCAGAAAAACAGGAATGCAGACAAGCAGATCAACAAAGAGGGCAAGGACACTTGAGGGAAAGAAAGACATGAGACAAAAAGAAAAAGAAAATGTACCTGGGACTGAAGAGGGATAGTGTGACATTGAGAAGCAGAGAAGAGAGATCTCATCCCTGTCAGGATGCTTGTCTTCTCACAGTGCTGATAGATGGTCAGAGCTTCTTCCCTGGTCTAATGAACACCCCACAGGCTTCATCTCTTATTTTCTAAGGCACATGACATAACTTCACCAAAATCTTATATCATCATTCACAGGCTCTATTTATTTTTGCACAATAAAATATTTACCAAGATTTGATTCCTGGATAAACACGCTCATGAATTTATCTTTTCTTCACTGCATTCTCAATCTATACCCCATTCACGGCCTTTGATCTATATTTTAGACAGTCAGAGTCCGTGTCCAGAATAGATAAAGGTATCACAAACTTGACACTCCTGCCTCATTAAACCTGGCAATTCCGTTCATAAATTATTGCAAGCCAAGGAGATCTGTGGCCCTGAGGGTTTTGGAGGAGACCTTAAGCTGAGCGGGGACTGCTTTACACCTGTAATATAAATTAAGTGTGGGAAGGGGATAGTTAGGGACGGACACCTGAACCTCATCCAAAAAGCAATAGCTGAAGCCTGACTTTACCGGCTCATGATTTATTGCTGCTAGTTGGAGCAGAGCTAAAGTCTGAATCCTAACGTGTTCCTCTGTAACCTTATGGACAATCAAGCAAATGGTTATTTGACAAAATAAGAGCATGGAATCTCACCTGTTAAACCATTTTCCACATATAAACTGGGCTTTTGAGTGCTGAAAATAACCTTACACTGCCTTACTTGTCCTTAGGCATATTCAGCTATTATATTTAAAGGGGACATATCAAGAAAAGAGAGCACAGATAAGGTTGTCAAAAGGAATTACACACTAATAACTTCTTAACCCACACAACCCTGCTACTTTAGCCACTTTAACACATAAATTGTGCTATAAGGCTGCACTTGTCATTCTAACTCAACTTTCCAGAAGTGTGTTCACAGTGATCCCATGGAGGTACAAAATTTCCTTCATGGCATGTGGTTTCATGGAGCATGACGATGCACAGTCTGAAGAAAGACCTTTCCTGTCTTCTACTTCTCCACCACGATCAGCAACAAGCTTCCAGTGTTTCTGGTTACTCACTGTTGATGCTGAAGAAATGCAAAAAAACAAAACAAAACAAAAAAAAAGTTCCTACCCGGTTGTTTCATGGGACAGATAGCAATACTGACCTCAGTTTTCCTGTCACTACAAGTGATTACTGCATCTGCAGCAGGGAGATATAGGCCCAGTTCAGCAGGTGGTGGCTCCTCCAAGCTGGTGGAGCTCGTTGAATTGATAGTGACCTAAGTCGAGTCACTGCCTAGTGACTCTGTTATAGATTGAGTTCATTCTTTGTACAGAATTTTCCGCCGTCCTTGCATGCCTGCTAGGACTTTACACTTTGCCAGTTCACACCACAGTCATTTCACCCCGTCACACCACTGTTATGACCTTCCAAGGCAGAGCAGATACAGAATGAGATGTTATAAAATTCTCCCTGAGTATGTTTCACACAGTGGAGCAGAATCAAAGTTTTACAGGAGAGGAATTACCTGGTTGTATGAATGGGGCATTTGTTTTATGAAATAAAAGTACCCTGGATTAAAAAGAAGATTTTCCTAACTTTGTTGTTTTCTGAACGCTGTTTTTCTTTGTATGGGGAGCAGCCATGTTGTTCAAGAAGCCGATAGGAACACGCCCACTGCAGAGCTGCTGTCAGATGTACGTTTATGTTTATGTTTAACATGTTAACTGGATGGCGAGATTAAAAATGACTGTCGTATTTAGCTGACTCTGAGTTAATACAAAGAGCTGGTCGCTTTGTCAAGTGCAGTAGCATGATGATTACAGATGAGGAAGTGATAAAGGTTAGCCATAGGCTGAGCCAACTGTCAATCAATCATATTAGAAACACATGTCATCCTTTACATAAGTTCTCCTGGTGTGTTACCAAAAAAAGAAAATATATATATGTATCCCCCTCAGAGTTGTCCTGGATGTAAGAACATTTTATTTTTTTTAACCAGGCTGTAAATATGTTTATTTCTGGTCTAAAATTGTACATTTGTATCATTGTACATGATATATCGACACCTGAAACCGAGGGCTCAGAACTAGTGTTGCGATTTTAGATGCAAAGTCCAGTTTGGACTTTCTGACCTTAGATCAATAGTTTTAGGAGAGGGAACAAAAAATTTCCAAAAGATTAGACTTTCACCATCATCAAGTTGCGTAAAATAACATCAAGAAAGGATATTGCTTCCTTAAATATTGTGTTGAGCGTGGGGAGAAAATGGAGGAAATTAGTTTGTGTCATGGCCCAGTTTCTGCTTTTCTCTTTGCTGACGTGCTGTTTGCTCTTTGTAGGAGCAACAATCAGCAATTCTGGAAGCTTCCACAGACCCCATTAAAAAATCATGAATCAATTAGAGCTTGTTCAAAATTTCAAACAGAACTATCATTAAAAATTCACCGGGACTTCTTTGTCTGCCACTCGTAAATACATCATTGGCATTGCGGTGGCTGTGGACAGGGCCAGAATGAGCCTAGTGCTAGTGTGTGCTTTAACTTTGGATGTAGTGTCAAGGGCAAGTTGTCAACATGGTTCACGTGAGGTCTTTCCCAGTAATGTTTACAGCCGACACTGCGGTGACTTTTCATATAACACTTAACCACTGAAGAGCCACTTTTCCTCAAATCATTCTAACCTGAATTTTTACACAGATTGTTTGGAGCCATTTCCCCCAAGTTTTCTTCTATCATTCGTAATCACCCTTTGCTCAGATTTTAATGGGAACAGCCAGGTGTTAGAAAAGAACCGAGGTCTGTGAGGTGTGAGGACTTGCCTACCTGAAAATTCTCTTATTCTCTCTTTTTCATGCATGTGCTGGCACACACACGCACACACACACACACACACACACACACACACACTCACACACAAACTCACTTTCGCACAACTCCCTGCTTTCCTTGGGTTTCCATGGAAACCTGTGGTGAAGGAGCAGAGAATTCAAGGACAGGTATGCTTGCAAATGAGTCTTCCTTGTGTCATATGTCCGCTTATTCACTATCGGACCATCGTCCTCCTTCTCAAAGTTATGTTTTAGAAAGTATTCAAAATTTGAAGTATACGAGACAAACATGACACATGTCGGTATTTATCTGTTGGCCTGCTTTAAATTCAGTACATCTGCACACCATGCTGTGTTTGTTTGTCTGTGTATGTGTGTCTGTGTATAAGTGTGTGTGTGTTTGTGTGTGTGTGTGTGTGTCAGTACCACGTGCTTGGCTGCTTCACATACAAGAACAGACACAAACACAGACATGGTCCAATATGGTCCCTGATTGGGAGACCAGAGTGTCCCAAGTTTACTCTCAACACAAATCTGCACAAACAGCTAAGCAATGGCAAATAATGTGGAAAGTGATTTCAGCAGTGAACTGTGGAGAAGTTTGTGGAGAAGAAACTGACAATCGATCATATTAGACAGTTTAGATACTTGCATGAAGATTTACATTGTGCGTGTTTTCTGTCATGATCGTCAACCTACTCCATTGGCAGCTGTGATTCAGTGGGGAGAGGAGGTTGATCCTGATGGTGGTGTGTGACCAGGACCATCCACACAATTTTCAGCACATTCTGTTTGTGCACTCAAAAAAGGTCTAATCAATTCGGGTCTCAAACAGAACATCTGAGGATGAACTGAAGTGTCTGGAGCAAGGGTGTCAGCAATAGATCATCTGTGGGGTGGGGTCTCTGTGGATTGGAAATTGCTTCCCACTGATGACATCAGGTCCCATCATTTAAAAAAAATTTTTTTTTGAGGAGTTTGATAACCAAATGAATGCCTCAAACTCTTTGGTATGTTCTAGCAGTGGTGCCACTGCTGACCTGCTGCAGGAGGTGCTGCCTGCTTCTATGTTACTGCTCTCCAGACATTTTTAGGTTGATGACAAGTGTCAAAATAATATTCATGTGGACACCAGCATGCAAGATTTTTTCCAGCAGAATGCTACTTTATAACAAGATGACCAGAGTTAACACACATTACAGCTCAATGTATCAGTCAACGGTCAAAATTTAATGGCAGGAGCTGTAAATGTCATTTATCTATATATTTTTAAAGCAAAGCTAAAAGCATGATATACAAGTATGAATCATTTACATATTTAAACTTCGACAACCCCTCACCCCCACCCAAACCTTATAAAACATATAAATTATAAAAGCAACTTGCATTTTGTATTTCTGGAAGAAATATTTGCATCAATTTTACTCTATTTTCATTTCTACTTATTTATTTTTGCTTTTTCTTTTTACAAAGCATGAATGTTCAACCATTAAACTGAATGATTTATGTCATAACTATGATTGTTTTATTTATTCATTTTCTATTGAATTTGTCATCTGAATGAACTTTCTGCAGGAGTGGCGATTCCATATATTCTGGCAGGGATTGCAATGACATTATAATTTGTAATGTAATAGTTTTACATATATA
>JAOWBL010002594.1:0-13433 GCA_028564865.1 Zenarchopterus dispar | reverse complement strand
ATATATATATATATATATATATATATATATATATATATATATATATATATATATACACATAATCAGTGACACGCAGTGAGGTTCACGGCTGGTGAGCCACTGACTTCGTCACAATCAGATTTGCAAACCTATGAACCCTACAGAGTAGACAACATGAAAACAAACGGATAGCGGCATTTCACTTACTAACTGTAGATCGTAGCGTCATGTCTCTTATTCTGCAGCCGAGACGTCGCAAGAACAATCACTGGGATCACGACCGCCCCCTACCGTAAGGCAGAAGAACTGCGTGCCTCACTTAGTTCCTCATCGCAGTCGTTTTATGATTGCTGCCTCGCCGCATGTCTCTTCTTAGTATTTGAACCGTGAATGAAAATTCAGCGATTTTAAATAAAAAATCATCTAAAACCAGTGAATTTAGTTGGAAGACAACTTTCTACTGCAAATTACTGGATAAATATAACCATTTAATTGATTTTTTTCATTATACATTTTTTTCTTTCCATGATGACAGGTAAGGCAAGGCCTCTCCTGCCTCCCCTGACGGCACATCACTGATGTGTGTTTGTGTATATGTGTGTATACATAAATACGTGTGTGTGTGTGTACAAACTTATTTTTTCACGTCTCTTAGAGTATTAAGTAAACTGGAGAATAACGCTTATTATTAGATTAGTGTAGTATGAAAAACGAATTCAAGTAGTCAAATATCCTTTAACTTTCAGTAAAGTGCAACACTACCTCCTGCTGTCCATCCGGCGTACACTATCCAACAGCTCCTATATTTTCTTATTCATAATCGTAATTCTGGCAGTTTTATAGATATTACAATAAACCACGCCGATGCACTGTGAAACACTAATATGATTTAAACTGAGTTGCAATAACCACACAGTATCACTAGATGGAGAGATTGTAATTTTATTGAACAGGTGCAGAATCTGTTACCATGGTGATCACGCTGATCCCAGCACAACGATAGAACGTAAACTGACGATTTCTTGCACAGTTCCGGTCTTTTAAGATTGGTAAAAACGTTGATTTACTGCTGATTTTAGCGTTGTTTTACTTAAAGATTAGATTCCTATCGATAACATTTACTGAAAAAATAAGAAGAATTACTAAATTTTAAATAAAGCCTGTAATTCTTTACTTTTAAATATTTAACTTTGCACTCGTTTCCCATGATGCATCGCTTTATTTTGTCCAGTAGGTCAGGGAGATGATCGCGAACTGACAACATCCGCGACCGAGGCCAGCCCCTGACAACATCACCGACATGACCCGCAAGGTGGAATGCGCTTAGCCGGTGCTGATGGTCTGTGTGTCGACAATTTACAACATTTTCCAAGCTACTGGATTGCTGTTTATTCTTTAGCTGTTAAGGTAAGCTTTCACGCGTGACAATGTTAAGGTCTTGTTTCGACGTCTTTAGCTATCTGGCTAAGCTACAGAAATAAAAGCGTACGTAATCCACGTGAATTGACTGATATTTTAATGCAGTGACATTTAAAAACATGTCTGTTAACATATATACGGTTTACAGGCCTCTTCTAATTATATTTCAATTATCGGCAGCAGAGCTTGTTTGCCGTTGCTGAATCTGGACAACAGCAATGAATAATATTGACTGCACATAGGACCGTCTTTGTGTTGACCCAAGAAATGCAGTGATGGCATCCTACGTTAGACAGTCTCATAACAGGAAATACTTGGAAGTCGCTCACAGGCACCGCTTGCCAAACACACCTAATGTATGTTATAATAACCATAAAGAGCGTCATATCCCGCATGTAGTGCTCTGCTGGATCTTCACATTAGGGTTTTTTTTTTTTTTTTGTGGAGTGATGCTACTGTGGCAGCTGCTGTCTGGACCAGCAGCCGTCTCTTTTTGGGGTGCTGTCCGCAATGCAGGTGCTGAAACTCCAAGTATGGTACGAATTACCAAGTGTCCCTCCCTGCTAACACGCGTTTTTATATCATCTTGTTCTGCATTAACGTCTTCTCTAGTGTTTCATGTTGCTGCAGTTCATTGATTATTTATATTTCGTGTATCTGGAAACACAAGTTGGTGTATTGAGGAAAAGCAATAATTAAACAGATATCTGAGATGACATTAGATGAGCTTTCTTCCTTATTCATTTTACTATTTGTGTCACTTTCACCTCCACTCTTTATTACATGAGCTGTAATGTATTGTAGTTGGCTGTGGGAATGTCTTCGCAAGTGGAAAAGCTTTCTGAGCTATTCTAGGAAAGAGCTGGGATGAGAGATATGCTTGCAGGGCAGGGTTTACCGGAAGGACTCTACATTGCTCATCAATAATAGATTATCTCCTCAGCCTTTATGACACACCATTGGTTGTATTTGTAGCGACCAACTTGCGTTTCGGTAGTCAAAGGCTTTTCCTTTTTTATGTAAGTCATGACACAAATACTCTGGTGACTGCTGAAGTCAGGGAGTGTGATCCAGGTGTCATTAAATATATTGTTTAATGACACCTGGTAATATATTGTTCATGTTACTGGTGATGTAAGAGTGAGAAGATCAGACTTTTTTTTTTTTAAACACATTTATGAATGCAGGGAGAGGCTTCCTCTCTGCCGAGGAATGATGTTTTATGGGAATCAGTGTGCTGTAAACCATTAGCCAGATACTGCTGTGTGAGAGAGGGGGGTGTTAGACTGAGTGATTGTTTTTTTTTTTCTTTTTTTTTCCTAGGCTAAGGAGACAAGGATATCCCACAAAGGAGTGGTGAGAGGCAGGGAAGGACGAAGCTTTCTTTAACACGGACTTGCCACACCCAGTGTCAATCCTGGTTTGCATTTATGTATTCAGCTGTGATTGTTTTTTGTTTTTTGTTTTTTTTTGGTTACCAATCTTAATATGAACACTGAATGTAGTTATTAAATGGCTGAGAAATGTCATTTAAAGATTAGAGAGGTCAAATGATTGCTCAAACACCTACACTCTGTTAGGTGTCAAAATCAATCAACTAATTGAAATGATCTGTACACAAATCAGTCACAATGTTAGAACCATATGATGCATATGTTCACCACTTGGGATCTCAGTAGTTTGGAGACTGCGTTGATCTTTTTGAACTATTCCTGAGCAGCTTTTCCAGTGTGTTTGGGTAGGTTCTCACACTGGTGGAGAATGCTGTTGCTAAGGACTAATTTAAGGATGAGAGTGTGGTGCATTGTCAAAAACAATTCTGGATAGATCGTACATGTAAAAGCAACATCCACATAAATCCTAGGTCTCAAGGGTTGCCAGCAAGCAAGCAGTGCTGCCATCATTGTATGATGATAGTTATGAGATTAGCCGCTTCATTTATTGGTGGTCTCAATATGGTGACTAATTTCTTTTGGTTGTGGAACCTTCTTCTGCTACAATCTCACTTTAATGTTTATCCACTTTGCACTTTGCACCTTGTTGCTAAAAAGTAGTCTCATTAACAATGAAGTGACACATCATTGGAAGCCTTTCAAACACAAAGCATTTAAGAATATGCATGTGCAGCACAACAAAAACAAATGGAAAAACCTCACTTTATATACTATGAAGACCATTTCTACTGAAACAAAAGACAGTTCCTACACCATGCGGCTAACGTCATATATGACGAGTATGCGGCATGCCCCAGAAAAATGGAAGTGGAGACCAATTGCTGCATGCTAAAAACCGTAGTTTGTTATTGGTTTGAATACAAGACCTTGCTACCTGAAACATCACTGAGCCAGCAATGATGAAATAAAACAATTACAATACAGCCCAACTCTAAATTCAATTTTTGATTAGAATTTTTTTTTTTGATTCAATTTTTGATTAGATGTTTCACTGTCATAAATCATGCTCCAGTGCAAAACTATTATATCAAAAAATATGTTATTTTATCTCTCCTCCCAGATCTTTCCCATAATACCTTAGGAAGCTTTTCCACTTGCACAATCAAATCAGAATCCAAGTTTTTTTCTGTTGCCAGCAGGAGACGCAAAAACACAGTATACTATTTTACGTAAACATTTGTTCTTTTTCTTTATTCTGACAGGATAGTGCCTGAGGTGTTGTGGTTTTATGAACTGTCCTTGGCTGTGAAGAGTCAGTGGAGGTGCCAATCACATAATGGAGCTGCCAAGATATATTCTTACACAGTTCTTAGGGACACAAAGCTGAATAATGAAAAGGTTAATTGATGCAAACAAACCCAAAATAGGTACATGTGCTATATAAAATATAGCAAGTATTATAGATTGGTATCTTAAAAACCTCAACAGCCCATTTTAAAGTCCATCTAAAGATTCCTTTCCAAAGCCTTGCTAAAACATCTCTATTAGACAATATAAAAATTGATCTTGGTTCAATAAATGTTGAGATGTTATAGATATGATTTAAGAGGATTTAAGTTTTTGAAACCTGAAGTCAAACAGATTTATTCCCTAGCAGTGTAATGGTAATAAAACAGAATGCAATGGTTTGTAAATCTTAAACTTATATTTTATTTCCCATGGAATGTAAACAGCATATCAGACACTGAAATTGAGACGTTTTGCATTTTTGAATTTGATGTCAGCAAAACATTTTAAAGAAATTGTAACAGGGGCAACAAAGAGTTGGAAAAGTAACGGGTACAAATCAAAAACAACTGGAGGAGTATTTGACAACTAACAGTGATGTCATCAGGTCAATAACAATAACAGGACTGGAAAAGGAGTATTTCAGAGAGGCAGAGCATCTCGCATGAATAATGGACTAAGGTTCACTAATCTGCAACAAACTGCACTAAAAATAGTTGAACAATTTCAGGAAAATGTTTCCCAGTGTAAAATTGAGAAGACTTTGAAGATTCCACCATTTGTATGACCAAAACATTCAGAGAATCAGAATGAATCTCTGTGCACATGGGGCAATGTTTAGGATCAAAACTAGATGCTTGTGCCCTTTGGTGGTGATGCATTAAAAACAGGCGTGAATGGGCTCAGGAAGAATTCCACAGATCTTCCACAATCCCCTGTGTAATCCATACATGTGGAGAAAGGTGTTTAAAAACCACTCTTCAGAATAAAAGAAACAAAGAGCTACAAAATAACATACATGCCCACAAAGGAGTGGGAAGAGGTCGGACTTATTAAACCCCACACCTTTTTCCAAAGTATCCATATTTAAATATTTAAATGCTTCCTTATCACCAGCCTTATAATGATAATATGAAAAAAACAAACAAACAAAAAAACCAAACAAAAAAGGCAATTGTGCTTCAGTACAAATTATACAATTTACAATTACAATATTAGAGAAGACGCATACAAGTGTTATTTTAACATGGTTTGTTAAACACCTGATAAAAGTCAACTTTGCTCATGTTTAGACATTGTGGAAATCATGTCTTTATACCTTATTTTGAATTGTTTTATGGTTGGACATCTTTTGAAGTCCAAAACCACTGTGTTGCATAACTGATCCTTCCTGTATTGTATTTTACAGTATATTACAGCTGCATCCCTTCCTGTTTCTACAAACTGCAGGTTGGGCTGAGGGTTGTATTACTTGAATTGTCCATGTGTTAAGTAGCATTTTAAAGAAAATGTGGCATTATGCAGAATTTATGTTAACACATTATTAACACCTCAAGTTTGACAGCTCACACATAAACTTTTGGTGATGCTTTAAAACACTGTCTACCACTTTTGTCATTAGCTCTTTTTATGTACAGTTATTTATGCTTATGCCTTTTTTTACACTTCATGCTATTATCCAGCGGTTGGTTCAAATTCTGCATGATTCAGATTACTTTTGTCCAGACTACACAACAAGTAAAGTTTGAACCTTTCCCAAACTCTGTATTTTTGTAACCAGAAATATGAGAATTAATTCAGCCAGACAGAGTTGACTGTTGTTTATAATTTTCCTCCTTTCATTCTACTTCTTCTACTTTTCTTTTTTATTCTGTGTAGAGGTAGCAAGACCGGTGTGAGTCCAAACATAAACCACAATGGCATCAGCAAATGTTACACTGGAAAATCAGTTGCACAGTGCACAGAAAAACCTGCTGTTCCTCCAGCAAGATCATGCTAACACTCTGAAGGGGCTACATGCAGAGATCCGCAGATTACAGCAACAATGCACAGGTAGGCATGGACATGTGGACTAGCATCATACGACCGTCCCTGAATTCAAAATACATGCTAATGTATGTCCCAAGTACATATTTGGTAGCAAAAGTCAGCAAGAGCTGTGGTGCTACTCCTAAACTTTTCAGGGGCTACATGGTGAGTGATAAATGCTCTTAAGTGATAGTGAGTTGACCCTGCAGAGTAATGTTCACAAAACCTGCAAATAGGTTTGCTTTTTTGGGAGAAATCAAAAGATTTTCTCCAAGAAAAACAGCACCCTTCATTATTTGGCCTCAGTTTTTTATATCTTCGTTTAACAAATAACTCTAATAGATTTTATACATGTGTGCTTTGCTGTAGCTAGTTTGTGTGAGGAACCTCATGTATCATGTTAGTAACTCCCTTGTTTGTTTGTTTTTGCACAGACCTGACCTACGAGCTCACTGTGAGAAGTTCTGATCCATCAAGTAAGCCAAAATCACACCACATTGCTTCAAACTGTCACATATGTGTTTCTGTAGCAGTTCAGTGTCTGTTATCAGTACTTATTTTTTGCAGAAATTAAGCTGATCTCTTTTCAAGCAACTGTTATCAGTTTTCCCTGCTTTTATTAAGAAGTAGTGCTTTACATGTGAGAGATTTTGAAGGAAAATTGAACAAACTGCTATACTATTTTAAACCATATTTACTCAAAGAGACCTCAACTAACAAGTTATTATATGTTTTGTTTTTTATTTAAATAGCAACTGTGCTCAGACATTGTCAGCAAAATTACAACAGAGATGACTGGTAATCAGTGTTTGCTGAAATATGAAATTATATTGGTGGACAGGTGTAATTACCTTTTTTTTGAGGAAACAAGCTCCTGCCCAGGAAGCATTTCACTGTGGGACTCCCTGCTGAGCTTTAGAGCTCCCATTGCACATTGCTAGCTGCCCTTCCCCCTACAAACTGTGGCTATGACATAAAAATCACATCACTGGTGTAATTCAGACCCAGATCCACAGCACAGTGAGCCAGTTACGGGACCTAGATTTATTTACAGATCACTGGTGTGTTTGGCTGAACACGAGGCATGTGACATGTCATACTGCATTGTAGTATGTTGGAGGTTTCTGTGACAGTCCTCTTGAGGACTCCTATCAGAGGTTACTATCATGTTAGTAGAGGATATCTCAACAATTTGAGTACAGGAAATGAGATTATCTGTCACAGCACTAATGCACAGCTTCAACCTGCTCAGCGCATCTGGTCCAAATAGGCTGACAATTTTCTACCCACCACTCAGAGAAAAAGTAAGTGAGTACCATACTCATCTTAACTGCAGACTGAATTTGAAGAATGTTAAAGTAAAGTATAAATTGAATGATATACACCCTCCGATTTATGTAATTTAACTCTATTTTATTCCATATTTTTTTGCATATAAACCGTGGCAAGAAAAAGTATACAAACCATTTCGAAATTTATAGATTTTCTGCTCTAATTTTCCATAACGTGATCGCATTTCCATCTAAGTCACAATAATAGACATACACGAATGTATGTAAGCTGATAACACACAATTACAATTCCTTGTGTCTTTCTTAAACACCCTAACGAAAAACTGATAGTATTGGAGTTTATAAGATCGGAACTTTTGAAGTCATTAGTTTGAATCTCTTTTGGATTCAAGCAAATGCTTCCACTAGCTCCTTTTCAGACCTACAGAACATTCAGGAGGAATCGTTGACCATTTCTCTGCACAGAACTACTTCAGCTCATTAACATTAAAAGGACGTCTGATGTGGATGGCTGTTTTGAGGTCATTTCACACTTCCTCTTTGAGGTTAAGTTCTGTAGAACTCCAAAGTTGAAACCCTTCTTTGGATGAGTTACTCCCATGCTTAGGGTCATCATCCTAGTTCTACAAAGCTTTAGCAGGTGCACGTCCACCTTCATATTACACTGTCAGACATTTTCTCCTCGATGATGACAGCAAAACAAACCCACATCATGATACTTGGTCAACCATAATTCACAACTGGGATGTTTTATCTTTACCCTACAGTGTGAAGCGCCTCAAGGCGACTTTTGTTGTGAATTGGCGCTATATAAATAAAATTGAATTGAATTGAATTAAATTGAATGATGTGTTGATGTTGGTAACCTATTTAGCACTATATTTAGTACTGTTATTCTTCCTAAACAATTCAACTTTTGTTTCGTCAGTCAACAAAACATTCTCCCAGTGTTATTACGAATTGCCAAAGTGCTATTTACGTCACGGAGAGTTCTTCAGGAGCCTATTGGAGCTTCATTCAGGTGAAAGGCAGAAGGGCTCTAAAACCCCACCTTCCAAATCATTTAATTCATTTGACTGGCCCTCAGATACCACTACCCTGCTCTGACAGCCCTGATTCGAATGAAGGTCTGCAGAGGTCTATCAATGACCCATTCATTTATATCAGGTGGTTGAAGCAAGGAAACATCTAAAACATTTAGAGCACTGGTGACTAAAGGCCAGTATTGAAAAACACTGGTCTAGTTCAGGAAGTTCTGCAAGAGGAATGTCAAGAATTCCTCTTGAATGCTGTCCAGGACTGATCCAGAGCTACTGAAAGTTAAAGCTTACATTCAGTGCTGCCAAAGGAGGTTCAACCAGCCATTAACTCAAAGAGTTCTGTGATGTCAGCTTAACGACATGGTGTGCCTCGTAATGTCACATAAAGATCAGATCACATATAATAGAAAATTAATGCAGAAAACCAGTAACTTACAAGGTATTTATTCTATTTTTATTGCCACTGTAACATGACTGTGCATACTGTAATGAGGTGTGGCACAGTGGAAAGGGTGCAGAAGTGATGGAGGTCAGATATGACCAGAGATCTTGTTGTCTCTCAGAGCTGTAATATGACTCTGGAGCTCTCTGCCTGCTGCAAATTAGTCTCTGTAGGATCTCACTGTCTGCCCGCTGACAGCCTGTCTGCACTTAATGGACTAAGGATTAATCCTGTTTTGTGATATATGTGTGTGTGTGTGTTTGTGTGTGTGCACGCGCACGCGCTTGTATATGCATATATGCATATGTGTATGTATTTTCACTTTGTTATATTGATTTAATACGTACATATAAGTTGTTTTGTTTGTTTACTGTGTGACAGACAGCAGTGAGGTACGATGCAGGGAGCTGCAGAGGAGGTGTGAGGAGCTGGAGGTCCAGCTCAAGAAGAAGGAGGAGGAGAACACAGAGCTGCTCAGGGACCTGGAGCAAAAGAATGCTATGATTTCTGTCCTGGAAAACACCATTAAAGAGAGGGAGAAGAAGTACCTGGAAGAGCTAAAGATGAAGAGCCACAAGCTGGCTGTTTTGTCTGGGGAGCTGGAGCAGAGAGCGAGCACCATTGCATACCTCACCTCACAACTTCACGCCACTAAGAAAAAGCTTCTAGCAGGAAGTTCCTCTGAGGCAAGTCCTAATGTCAGTCCAGTCACCTCATACAAGCCCACACCTCCACCCAACAAGGACCGGCAGCCTGAAACCCCACGTCGACGCATGAAGAAGAGCCTCTCACAGCCTCTTCACCCAGAGCTGACTGAGGTGTTTCGGCTCGGCCCTGACGGCAAGCGGCTGGTTCTACGAGAAACGGTAGATGCCATGCCCGACCCCACACCATTTCTGCAAGCGGGCAGAGTGTCTCCTGAGCCTCAGGTGGTGTGTGAACGGCCTGCTGTCATCCCTCCCATCTCCTCTGATCACTCCCCGGTCCCTCCCCTCGGTGCCACGGCCAGTCCTCGTCACAGCCCTGCTCGGGACCGTCAGTACAGGGCTCATGTGGGCGTGGCGCACCGGATCCCACATGGCACCCCTCCCCCAGCTCCGCCGCAGGCAGAGCTGGAGACACTGGCTGTGGACCAGGTCAGTGAGGAGAAGGTTGTGCGGAAGCGCTCGGGAGCTGACAGGACAGTTTAACACTGCATTGCTAAAGTGTATGCACAGTGCACTGTATAAGAAAGGAGCCTGGCCCACTGTGTAGTCTGCTTTTTACGCAACACTGCAATAGAAATACATGCAAATACAAAATTATTACTTTCTGGTATTCCATAAGTACTTTTGTTTTTCTGAATTCACAGTAGAAAAGGAATACTGTAAAGCATGCCAAATGTTTATTATTTATGCCCCATCTAGACTTTGTGTCATACACACCTTGTCATTTTGCTTAGATCTTCACCTCACTCTGTTGTATGTGGTGCATATAACAAATTCTCAGCCAAATATCTGCATCAGTGCCTGCTTAACCGGTTCAGTTAAACACAAACTGTGAAGTGTAGTCATAACCAGTAGTTATCTTTACATATCTGTCTGTTTCATCTCCTCAACTGCAAGCTGGACATATCAACAAATTATATAACAACTTGTCTGCAGCTGCATAGGATAGAATTGAAATTAAACTACTACTACTCCATGAATGTCTTTCAACTGCTTGTGATATCTGTATAATCATATTACTGTAGGTAGAAGCTGCAGAGCGTGCAGCTGAAATTAGCAAGTATCAAGGTGGAAGTTGTAATTTGAACGCTGGCAACAGAAAAAAACAGCAGTGGTGGACATATTTTAATGCAGTATGAACTGATGGTGATCAGGAAGCATGTTTTGTATGTGACAGAGGAAGAGAGTGTGTGTGCGAATCTGAGTGACGGTCAAAGCCACAGGGAAAGCTACAATTTGGCTTGAGCAATATCCAGTGATGCTGTTTGTAATATAAGGGTATTTCTAAAACACTTCTGCACTATTATTTTGTGGTAGTAACTGTACTTTATAAAGGCTGTTTGTTTTTATTAAATTCTTTTTTAAGTTATTGTGTAATAGTGAAAACAATAGAAAATACAAAGCATCAATACTCGCTGCAGTTCTTGCACAACCAGCATGATGGTAATTAAATCTCTTAACAGCCTGCTTTTCACAATAACATCACTTGTCAATGAAGTATACAAATCAGCATAATAAATCAATGGTTTTTGTTTGGCTACTTGCTTCCTGATTATCAAGATATTTGACAAATTAAGTAAAAGACACCGCTGCTCCTAATCAGTTCATGTTCTTAAGCTGATGAGAAACAATTGTAATTTCTGCTGTTTCTGTTGAGCACAGCCTTTAAACATTCACAGTGAACCTGTGAAGTTAATCGTTGGTCAAACCTCTCTTGGCAGCAAGTCGCTTGTGTGAGGTCTGGATTAGACTTGCAAAATATTCAGAAGGAATACTTGCCCATTACTTTTCACAGAACTGCTTCACCTTGGTCACTTTTATGGGATGTCTGAGGTTAACCGTCAACTCAAGGCCATGCCCTGCAACTCTATAAGGTTAAAGTCTGGCATCAGCCTGAGCCTCTGCAAAAGGCAGATTTTATTCTGCTGAAGTCTTTCTGTGATGGATTTACTAACAATCACAGTCATTGTCCTGCTGCATCATCCAGCTTCCACTAAGCTTCAGCTGGCAGACACCATCTTGCAGAATAATGTCAGAGTGGTTCTTCAGGCATTTTTGTTTTACTCGTAGATTCTTCTTTGCCGTATAAAAGATTCTGCATTAAGCCATTTTTGCTGGGTGCCTAATTGTATTCAAAGAAGCTAGAGTACTAAATTGTCTCCATTTATAGACAGTTTATCTACCTGTGCACAGATGAATGTCTAAATGCTTTGAAATGGGTTTGTATTCCTTTCTGGCTCTTTGAAGATCAACTACTCTTCATTATGTCTTCAGAAATCTCTTTGTAAGCCATCATTCTCATCATCATTGTGCATCAACAACCATGTACAACCACATTATAATATCTCACAAAACATGTCATGTTCATTTCAAATACTGTGACAATTTATAAATTTCTAATAGTACCCCGAGAATAGGCTGAAAATAATTTGACCATAGTCCACAGGTATCCTCAGTGAAAACTGTCACTCTGCTAAACATCCATCCATCCATTGTCTAGACCCATTGAATCCATTTGTGGGTCACGGGGGTCTGCTAGAGTCTATCCCAGCCCATCCCAGGCGAGAGGCAGGGGTACACCCTGGACAGGTCACCAGTCCATCACAGACTCTAAACATGAACCAGAGAAAGAGACTTGTTTGAGAACATGAGAAAAGACTTTCTTGACAAGATGTTAAAAATAAAGGTTAGAAGACCATGCCCAAGAAGCTTGGTGTTCCCATGGCTACAGCTGCAAACTTCATTCAGAAGTTTAGGGTGAACAGGACTGTATCCCCAAGAGGAAAATAGATGACAAACTGAAGACATAAATAATATGAATAGTAAACAAGACCCCAGAACAACCTCCAAAGAGATTCAAGATGAACCCCAAGGGACAAGAAGGTACATCAGTGTCAGATCACAACAAAGTGAACAACCAAGGAGGTCTACACTGTTGAAAGGAAATCATAAAAAAAAAAAACTACAGATGGAAAAATGAAGCCTTCAGAGAAAAGAAGATTATGAAGCATGGAGGAAGCTCAGTTATGTTCTGAAAATTCTTTGCTGCATCTGACAAGGTGTCTTAAATAACATTAAAACTCAGTGCTATTAAACATGTATAGACATAGCTGAACCATCCAATCTGGAGATGAAACTCTTCAAATCTGAGAGCTGGAGCAGTTTGCTTATGAGGAGGGAGCCAAATACACATCTACAGGTGCAGAAGTCTCGACAGGTTGTTTAAGAAAATACTACACTGAGGGAACCAACTTATTTCTCAAGGCCAGTTGAACTTTTTGTTGTTTTATTTTTATGATTCTGTTGAATCACAACCATTCAAAAGCTATGTCTGATTTTCAGTTAACTATTTATTATTACTTTCTTCTATTAGTCATCTAATTAAACCAAATTATGTCTCAATTCAATTTAGTTCATTGTAATTCATGCATTCATGCAAGTGACCAAGTATCATCTGGAGAATGAAGAAAGGTTATATCATGCTGTCATGTTGGTAACTTTAACCAGTACTATGATGTGATCTGTAACTTTTCAAATACATTGTTTGTGTGTGTGTGTGTGTGTGTGTGTGTGTGTGTGTGTGTGTGTGTGTGTGTGTGTGTGTGTGTGTGTAGTTAAATAGTTGATTTGCAACAGTTCTTTGAAGAATTTTAGAAATGAGGAGATTATAAACCTTACGTAGAGTCTGATATAGAACGAAAGGTAACACCAAGGTGGTCATTTTCAGTATTTATATCAGTGTTAGTCTCCCACTATACTAACTCCTTGTATTCAACACTGCATAAAGATGAAAAGACATCATACAGAAACTCTGAATAAAGACCAGATAGACGATACACTACAAC